>JAQFZQ010001500.1:0-19143 GCA_034696005.1 Glomeris marginata | reverse complement strand
AAAGGTGATTGTCTAGTGTATTATTTGTTTTTATTGTGGTATTTCCAAACGTTAATTGTGATTTGTTAACCCGTTTTTTTCAACATTCCGTATGAAATCCCTCTTCAAGCTGATGGGTTATGATGGAAAGCAAAGTGTAGCGGCAGGGGTTTGGTCTCCCCTTAAACGATTCACTTTTTCCACTCTTACACCCAGATAGACAACTATGTATTCTGGTAGTTGTCAATATAGTCAACGCATCAAGTTTATTTTCCCAGTTGCATGCCAACAGATTTTTTCTCTTCAGCTATCAAATAATATCGATCGATTTCTTCTATATAACTCTCGTCTTCTCCTTCTTCTTTATCAGGCTATACTAAAAAATTAGTTGCAGCTTTTCTGCACTTGGCCTTTCCTGCCTTTTTTATTGCTTTCATTGACCGAGCACTTGCGGGTAAAAGAATTGTGATTCGGTGGTGGAATGGAAAAGGCATCCGAAGCAGCTAAATTGGCCTGGCCCTTTCCTCCTTCGTGCTCGCTAAATGATATTTGGTGAACGAGATGAGGTGGTCGTTAGCAGACTCGCAGGAAAAAAAGAATCGTTTCTTCAGTGAGAGGGAAAGAGAACAGAGAGTACCTTCCCCCTCAGGCTTTATACCAACTCGCCACTCTTCTTGCAGTTAACATTGTTCTCCTCTCTGTCTCTCAACTTCTTATGTCCAGATTGAATTGCCGCAGCTCAGTATATAGGGTTTCGCTAATCCGAACACAACAACCCACTAAGTAACTCTCTATAGGTCAAGAGGACACATCTAAAGACCCCAGAGGAAAATTTTTCGGTTGCTATATGTATTAACCAAAGCCCGGTGGATATAGCTAGGACAATAAATGGTTCCTAAATTAATTGGGGAGGAAATAAGCAGCTATCAAAGGCGGACAAGATTTTGCAAGGTAACCTGAAACTTGAACTACACTATATACAGGGTGAACAAAAGTCTATCATTTTGTTAAATATCTGCAAAATGGTGAGAGGCAGGTGTGTGAAAGTTGAGTAAGTGAATAGGAAGTGGCATGGGGGAATATACCTTTTGCAGAATGTGCGAGCGCCATCTGGTGAGCACGGCGCCAACACTTTAGTTAGGTAAAATAATAATGGTTGTGTCTATCACATCACGTGAAAGGCACCTTCAATTTTAAAATTATTGAGCAAAATCGGCATGATTTGCAAGGTTACTATTCAATTTAATGTTTTTATCAGCCAAAATGTCCCTGGCTGCCATTTTAAACACCGATCACCCATCACTAAAGATAGACGCCCACCATTGAAACAGTATTGACGCACGATTCTCCAACCTCATTGAATGGTTCAGCTTTCTTGCACCAGGTGGCGAGTGGTCGCGCGCATGCACAGTAGCGTAAGTGGAGAAATGTCTATTCCGAAAATAATATCGCACGTGACCTTCGACCTCGCGTTCAAGGTTTTTCGAATTCCATCTCATGAACCGCTACAGTTAGGGCACTAGTCCCAATTTGAAAGTTGACGGCAATAGTGAAATTAGTTCAATGAATGTTATATCACAATTTTTTAGGCCGATTCTGAGTTTTATTTTTCCCAATCGATTGCGTGCAACATGAGGCATCTTCCCTGGCTTGCAACATGCTTAGCAGGGAAATAGAGGCAGTGCTATGATAAATAAAGTTGTATAGTAAGGGAGCACCTTCACACATAGAGACGCGTCCATGGTCAATTCCTTTTCAGTGATTTATTCTGGCTGGTCAACCACCCTTGAAAGAGCACAGCCTTGTCTGGTGAGATTAGGCAAAAGATTTATTTCTGAATGACCACATAGTGTGTGTAACTCTTTGTTTCCCATTTGGCAGTGATGGAAGGTCAAAATTGGAACAAGGAGTGTTCACCTTGCAGTGGACAAAGGACTTCTGTCCAAGCTATTTCTGTACTTGGTTAGAGCAGCTACTCAGCCGATGAGCTGTAGTGAAACTATTTTCTTTCATTGATGCTGTGTGTTGAGCTTCACTGTCATGGTTAGGAAATAGGGTTTGATGACGTAACTCCGAATCATTTGTATTCAATTGATGTTGTATTCCTCCTGATCCGATTTGTTAGTTTTCGCTCGCTTTTACTCAACACTTCTAAGAATGAGTGGTTTTGGACCAGGAACACTAACTTTGTGCTAATTTGGTAACTGTTTCTTGTCGTTACGTATAAAATTTGTAAGGTATGTAATCTTAAACTTATCCTAATAGATAAAAAAATATCAAGAAATCAAGTGTTACAAAAAGTCTGTGGAAATTAGTTGACAAAATTAATAGCACTTACAGTTCCACAGTTAGTTTGGCATTTTCAGGTGGAGGTAATTAATTTAGGAGGTTCCCCTATTCTAACCGACCTCCTCGTCAATATAAAAAATACCATGTCAGTTCACCTTTAAAACATCGTCCAATCAAGCAGAAATGTTATGTGTGCGTCACACGTGGTAACGAGGTCGGTGTAGTTAGTTACCAGCTCATTGGTCAGTTTTTTTTTCTGGGTGGGCGTGGCACTGAGACAAGTGGTGCGACATCTGCTGTTAAAAGTTAGTACTGAAACAATCAACTTGTCCTACAAGATGTAATCGATTTCACAAAACATGAAAACTGAAAATTGTAATTCACAAACTTAAATATTTATGGCACTAACATGGTTTCATTTTTGTGTTTACCACTGGAAAATGTAAATGATACGAATAATTCATTTTATTACAACTGCACAGCAAATGGCTACTTACACAATTGCTGAAATGTAAGAATAAGTGTAATAGCTGCATCATTTTATACGTTGACTCTGTAGTACATAAACAATTTTTATCCCCTTTTGCTCTACAATATGGATATGTCAATAATGAATTTTTGAAATTGTTGAAGTATAGCAATCCCATGAGTATTGGAGCCATTACTTTCGTGTTGTGAGCGCCACCACGCGGATTATAAGTATAGCCTACCATTAGGGATTTTGTTTATTTACCAGTCTGTTGTTGTTCCCAAGGTGATCTCACAGCACAGAATAGTCAATATTTCAGTGGCTATTGCTCCCAAAAATCTATAAATACAGTATTTGAGCCTGTAGGCATGTTACATGTGCTATTAAATTACGTGTTGATCTTTAACATATATGTTGCCAACGCGATAAGAAAGTGTAATATTGACTATTTAATGCACATTCGTACGTAACTTGATACTTTGTAGTTTTTCACACTGGCAAAAATTCAAAAAATGGCTGTGCTCTTATCTGGAAAATTTCCGATTCGTTGCACTCACTTCCATTTCAACATTAAATATGCATTTGCTAAGAGAGTCAATTTATCTTGAAACATGTTTGCTAAGCATCAATTTGTGCAGGTTGATGAAGTTTTGATTAAAGAAAGGTTCAACGTTATACTGAGAAAATGTCAATGCTGGTATAGTTAAAATTAAGTATGTTTAGATTTACGTCAATAAAGTCGTAATTTCATGCAGCATGCGAGCATTATATATTTATATATTTATGAAATCTTATGCTGCAAACAAAATCCCCTACTTTTATTTTTTGGTTAAAATGAATCTTATTTAAAGGAGAACTGTAGGAAGGATGATTAAGATTAAAACTATGAGTTCTCCTCTTTCCTTTTTTGAAAATTTATTCACCGAGATACGAATTATTTCATAAACGCTAGATTAGGGTTGTTTCCGTGCGTCAGCGAGCAGTATCTCCTCCCCCCAAAGTACGAGATACAAATGATTGACAGGTTGTATCCTTCTGTATACCGATTTACAGTTCTACTTTGCCTCGCCAAACGGAAAATCCTCCATACTTAAAATTGAAATTTTAATGGAAGGATAATAACAATACAGTCAATAATCTGGGAACTTTTCAGGGTATGTTACAAAACCGTGTCAGTTCTCCTTTAAGAATTAAACTTTGTTTTCAAAGTTCAGTATTCCTACATTGTAACCTTGTTGCAAAATGTAAAATGTGTAATATGATATGAGTAATCAGATGTTCTTTAAAGTTAGGAAAACACAAGCAAAAATCAATTCTACCTACTTACAGGAAAAACAGATTTTGTTGAGTATAGTATAACGCAGTTTTGTTAATTTTTTCATTTTATTATAACACAATAATATTTTTTATTTGACACAAACTAAAGAAGGTGTAATTTGCTTGATGAAACAGCTTTGATGTAGGGCAATTAGCCTATGTTTTTCGTCTTAAAATGTTGTTTTTCCATTTACAGATAGGATGAAAAAACGTTGTTAACAACACGAATTCATTATACACTTTTCCGCAAATGAAAGTTACATAACCGTTGGCAAATAAACATGTGCTGAGTGATTTAGTTGCTATCAAATATTCATTTACGGTTGAACTTTTATGTTTCCTCATAATTAAATGACACATTTTGTTGGTAGTGAAAGCACGGGGTGATAAACAAAATGGATTACAGAGTTGTATAAATTGAAATTGAGAAATTATTGCAGTAATTTATGAAGCACTATATTTTGTCCTGTAATAATAATACAATATTTCCTGAATTGCCTCTCGTAAGTCATTGCCATCTGCGCTCATGTTTGCCTTTGCTTCAAATAATATTTATCCACGCAACTACAGTGTGGCTCTAGATACTTTCCCATTAGTTAGACACATCTAAACCGATGAAATGCCACGTGCCTTTGCTTTTAACACCTGTTTGGGTCGCTTTTGAGCTATGCTTTTCCTGCAAAGCTTCCATGTCATGCTGGAAAGCCATCTTATTTTTCTTCCCTTCCTAATTTTGCCATTTCAGCATAGTCATACGTGAACTAGATAACTTTGCGAGTGTTTACTGTTTTACAGAATAACCTTTCAGTATCGATTAATATGAATTTTACAGGGTGAGGCTCAATTAACTGCAACTTCAAATATTAATTCATACATGTAATTCCAAATGTGTGGAATAATTCTGACTAATCAACACTATAATAACCATAAAGTGCTGGATTCCAATTTAAATTCTGGACGCTATTGACTCTTGGTAGCTACTGTAAGCGCCATGAAAGATTGTGCGGAAAATGACTCACACACAGAAGAGTCGACTCATTTTAGGGGTCGGGGTTCGATGCACCTGCGTGCAGTAACATGCGGCTGCCGGCCTAAACGCTGGTGCATTGAACCCTGACCCCTAAAATGAGTCGACTCTTCTGTGTGCGAGTCATTTTCCGCACAATCTTTCATGGCGCTTACAGTAGACTTGATTGAAAAGGTGGCAGTGGTTGACAATATAAGCTTTCTAATTATGGACAAAAGTTTATGTAAAAACAACTTTGGAACACTGTGACTCGCATACATCCACTGTATAGTTCAAATTAGTGGAACTCATCAATTGTATATGCAAACGAATTTATTGATTACCACTTTTTGGTTGTTAAGATTGATTAATAGCTTACAGCAAAAAATAGAATGACGTTGAAACAGGGAAAGACACTACTGTACAAAATTGCAAAAGAAATATTTGAACATGTTTTCTTACAAATGTCCAACAACAAGGGATTTTATTTTTTGATAAGATGCGAGGAATGAGTTATGAACCAACATAAATGCTCGCAGATATTAAAAGTGAAGTTCGAAAGGAAAAGTCGCCAAGTTTACGCATTAAAGAAGCCTCATTGGATTTTTTTGCCATCTATTCGTATAGTAATCTTCGGAACAGTAGATTGGATGCTCAACAAGATAATTATTTTTGCACATCACCCCACCTCCCAACTCCCATACACATGCGAACATACCATTTCATACACCATATTAAACGAGAAAAGCAATTCGCTGTAAGTATAAAACATAACTTTAATTTAGCTTTGCCATCATATGAATCCCATTCATATGTCACAAATAATGATATTTATACTCCATATATATACAAGCAGGCCTGCTAGAAATTGGCCTGCTCAAAGTAATTTATTTTTTTCTCTCGAAACAACTGAACTCAAACTTAATTGTTCGACATTTGGGCTCTGCGAAAAATGATAAAGAATGTTCCCGTGCTAATTTGAAGAACAAATATTTTTCTTCTCAGACTAACATAAAAATGAATTTGGAGGCAATTTTAATTTGTTGAGTTCAACTTTCATAGAATAATGCGAACAAATTCAGTTGGGAGTCATTTCATGCATTATTCAGGTGATATACGTATAGAGTAGATAATTGGCATATAGCATTTCGAAACAAGTTTAGCAGAAATGTCGATTGTTCCTGCAAGACCAAATTCTGGACAACTTAACCTGAAACGTGGATAACTGATTACATTGTAAATAGAACACCCCAATAGCAAAAACCATAATCATCAATTAAATCAAATTATATTTTATAGGATTTGATTCAAACCGTATAAAACATATATCAGACAAATTCAACAGTTTATTCTTTAGATTTACATATTTGCTATGATTTGAAAGAAAAACAGCTTCAATATACATTTCCTACAAATAATCGCCGCGGCGATTAAATAATACAAAAACTAATTTATTTTTACTCTGCACACTTTACATGAAAATAAACTTTGGAAAGGTATAAATACACTGATTTCAATAAGAGACTCCCATTCCCAATATGGAGGCTATAAGGAGGCAAATTATGCAACCTGATTGGTAGTAAACAAGTTATTCTCTATACGGAAGCCATTTTGTAAAAGTTTTTCAGCCAATGGAAGGGCATCGAAATCGGTCAATTAATAATGAACCTCCGACAGGGGCATGCCATATGGATATCATATTTGCCATGGAACTCACAATAGAATAGATTATTCTTTAAAGAACAGGAGATGTATATAGTATATAAGCCTACAAAGGAACTTATAATTTATAAGCTAATTTATATTGGGAGATTGTTGTTTTGTGGGTATTTCATCGGAGTAAGACCCTTGAGGGTAAAAACGGTGGTCTCTTCATACAGTTGGTTATATTTGCACTGGAAATGGCGATCGAGGTCCTTGTTTGCCTTGTGCCGTCATCAAACTCATGACGTCATTATCCCTTCTGCCGCCAAAATGTTGCCCATTTCAGCGCATGACAAACTCGACGGGATGTCGCATGATGAGACTGTTTTTTTTTTTGTGTTTTGTAGGGAAAAATTTTCAACTCTCTATACAATCAATCATGAATTAATGTCACTGCTGCATCACCCATTGACTGGTGTCACAATCGCAGCAAAGAAACATTACTCAAAAGCCTTGCCTCACATTGCTGAAATTGAAAATTCACTGCAAAGTTGAAAACGAGGTTTTGATTCTAGCTGCTTCCCATAGATAGGCAAATATCGAGCAATTTTGCCAAATTAAATATCGGAACTTCAAAAACAAAGTAAATTCTAAGATGTATGTACTTTTCAAACATTAATTTCATGTCCCAGTCAAAGTTTGCAAACAACCAATTGCAACATAGTTTTTCGAAAAACAATTTCGAGATCCATATATCATTATATAAGAGGGAGGTATTGATTAAAATATTAAAACAGAAGAGTTTGTAAATAACTGGGATTTATGATTTGTGTGTTCCAAATGAAGTGACAGCTGGTATAGCATTCAAAATTCAAAACATTTAAAATAAATGTATAAGAATGACTTATTATGTAATTTTAAATATGAACCATACTGAGACATCTGAAAAGTCAATTTGCTTGATAATGCAACCCAAAGACGGATGTAAACTGCAATTGTGAGTAAACTTATTGTGAGGGAAAGTTACAAGTAAACATGCATGACGGGAGCGATATAAAGCGATAATCGTCCAATTACTAAACACGGTAACATGGTAAACAGATACAGTGGACAATGTTGACGTTTGCAGATAAAACTCGAGACAACAGGAGCAAAACAAGTTGAAATTTCCGGTTCACTCGACAATTCACTTTAACACTTGTTGTTTCATTTGCGAGCGGCTTCAAAGTATCTTTACATCTGTATTCTGATCTATATGTTTACTTAATATGGTGTTGGTCAACATGGTACCACTCACAGCTTAAATAAATAAACGAGTCCCGATGAATAAATATACCTGTGCCTACATGTTGTAGTATATAAAGGTGTCATATCTATAATTAAAAACAATGGAATTTAAGTGACTGCCATGAAAAGTATAACTGCCACTGCCGGCCATTTCATCTTATACTAAAATTTATGGTGTTTTATCACAATTTTGAAAGGGAACAGCGATATACGTGATCAATATACATTTTCAAATTACATATTTGACTTTTAATATGAATAAATACACTGCATGTTACCCATTCATATTTGAATTCAAAATATTCTGTTGGCTTCCAGATTATAACACTATAATAAACATACTAATTTTGATTATAAGCTGCACAGAAATACATTTAAATTGAAGTAAATTTGTAAAACATTAATTCCTCATGAAAATGTGATGTGCACATTTCATTAAAAAACGTTAAAATGAATAATAGTTTAAATATTGCAAATAATGCAACAAAATTATTTAATTCGTTGGGATGTACCCAAATAAGCCATTGTTTATCCATTTTATGCATTGTATGCTATTTTGGTTTTCCTTCATGCCACTGGTTACAGCGTTTATAAATACCACGCACATTATGTTTATTTGAATTGCAAATTCCGTATGTTTGCTTATGTGTTGATTTTATTGGTAGCTGAATGAGATGTTTGATGGGAGTCAACTTTGGTATGGTATTTACCTAATTTTAAAAGGAAAACAGTTTGCAGTACAGCTATCAGATGCATAATTGGCATGGTCACATTAGTATTGAAAAGGAACATGAAAATATGTATTTTGCAAAGAACCTGTCTATACAATCAACAGAAAATTATTTGGTGATAGAAAACATGTCAAGTTTTTAAATAATTCCTAAATTGAGCATTATACCATACATTTTAACCGATTACACTAAGAGTTAAGAAACAATATTTAAATTAATAAAATATTTTACTTGTTATAAGAAACTTTTCAGAGAATTCACTAATAATGAAAATTATACCGTATACTGAAATGATTGTTTTAATTATTTAATGTGGCATAAGTTCCTCTCAATTTTTAACACGACTATTAAAATTAAGTATAATATTGAATTAGTACCACAATAATTACTATATAGTAGCACAAATCTTTCTGCAGACATTACAAATATAGTGACAATTTAATAATGTTTAATTATGCACAGCTTATCGGTGTTCCTATTAATTCAAATAATATTCATTGTCATATAAAACATAAAATACATAAAATAAAATTCATCTTCAATGAAATAAATTTAGTCGACGCCTTCTGTTGATGTTTTCAGCAAACAATGAATATGACAGGTCAACAAAACGAAAATCCATCACGGGTTGGAAGAAAGAATGAAAGACGACTCTGCAACTTTTCTCATTCCAATTCAAAATTTATCTTTCTATATTTGATTTTTGCTTTGAACTTGCTAGTGTGAATCCACTCTAAGCGAGTAAAATAAATGGGGGTTTAGGGTTGAGGGAAAACGTTAAAATGATGTGCTTGCGTCTAAAGAGCAAACGGCTGCGAGGAGCTTCTCAGCACGGTAGCGAAGCCTTGCAGTGTAGCTCCAGGGGCCGCTTTCTGTTTATTCGCAGTAGGCGTCTAAGTTTGCATAAAAATCTGGCACGACTTTTGTCTCTTTGGCGTTTTATTTCACACGGCTCTTTCGAGACAAGTGCTGGGGCAAACAGCAGGCCGTTGAAAGTCATAATTCGCGTCACTCAGCCGTTTCTAGTAGCGCAATGTCAGAAAACACTACCAGTTGTCTGTGACACATAGATGGGTAGGTCACATGGGATGGTTTTGTTGACCTGCTGGTCATGTACCCCCATTTTATGGTTATGCTAGCGATAAGTATCGCTCGATTACTGATGACGGTCTCTCTCTCTCTCTCTCTCAGTCTCTCTTTTTCAAAAAAATAAAAAAGGAAAACATTTCGACTGTTGCCAAGGAAAATAATACAATGACATTTCCATTACTGCGTTGCAAATGGACAGCCATATTTTCTAGTAAAATAATAGTTGCGCAATATGCTCAATGCCATAAGTAAAATCCTGACATGAGAAATTACTACCATTCCTCATATTCATTTATAATAAAGATATAACAGGCCTATTGCAATGTGAACGGATTGTGTTAAAAATGATTGG
The DNA here is from genome assembly GCA_034696005.1 of Glomeris marginata. Classification (NCBI taxonomy): domain Eukaryota; kingdom Metazoa; phylum Arthropoda; class Diplopoda; order Glomerida; family Glomeridae; genus Glomeris; species Glomeris marginata. Next base: position 8,980 of record JAQFZQ010001500.1, on the reverse strand, counting down.
GTCCAAGTCAAGTAAGATTAAAAAGCGTGATGTTTCAATCATTTTAAGCAATGTGCGTGCAAGTTTGATCAATATTCTTCATAAAAGTTTGAAGTGAATGTAAAAATGTACTATACAAATAGTAAATTATATTAAATTTCTGAAAGAACAAGACATAAGGAATAGGGATAAAATTTTCCCCGGGGATCAGAATAATAAATATGTAATAAATAAATGCATAATATAATTACTTTTAAAATTATCAAACTGTTGTTTATACTCTGGGATTTTCTCAATTTTTTTTAAGAAATGAAAAGCTAACAAAATTATTTTTATTCTTATCACGGTTTTGCATCTTTAACCGTGATGTCATGTTTTTGGGAAATTTCAAACTTTAAACTAATACATATATCTTCTTGTCACATTTAAATATATTGTACTTTCTTGCACGGAGGTATAGATATGTATGTATGAATATGCTATATTTGGTTATTATCTTTTAATACGAGAGCAGGCTAGCACACAATATGTTCACATTTATTTAATGTTTGTGTTAACTTTCTATACATCTTGATAAATTGAACAAAGTAAATGAAAAGAGGTAGTGTTGCGTTAATTCGATGGTGGCTTATATTATAAAAAATCTGCGCTTTGTTTCATTAGTATGAACAAGTTTTTAACATGGAACGTTGTATGTATATCAATGGGAAATTCCTCATTCATACTAATGAAACAAAGTATATAACTTGCACACTAAGTATTTATAATTTGCTGTGCATAAGAAGTTTTTAATATATGACATAAGCAATTATGAGGGTCATATTCAAGATCACGTGCGATACAATACTGTATCTGCATTTTTCATGTTAAACATCCTATTTTTAGGCGACATCAGATTATAAGCAAATTGAATGACCGATTTGTCCTACCCTGTGTAAGAATAAGCAATAAAAACAGGAAAATTTGGCAAATGCCCCAAATTCTGACTTAATTGATCACAAGTAAAATCCGTATTTAAGGAATATGTACAGTAGAAAAATATACAAAAATCATGGCCATGATAACAAAATGACATGAATGCTGTGTATACAACAAGTTGGCAAAACGTTGGAAATTTCAGTGGAGGACTTGGCACAAAGCACTTGGCTTGCTTTATGGATGCAACGGACGACAGGTGGGGTTGCTGAGAATAAATGACGAGGATAAAGGCAGGGTGCAAGTTGGGTGGGTTGGGTTGGGTTTTTGGTGGGTGGGTTGAAGCCAGAGGAACAATGAAGCCCGTTGCTTCAAAGCGGTTCAATCGATAACCCATCCTATTTGTAGCATGTCAGCGACTCGCTATAGGGCTAGATACGAGCCTTCAATTACCGTGATTAAACTCAGCCGTTTCCTATTGCAATCGTTGACCATCAACCCCTCCCCCCTCTCCTCCATTAGCACCCATACAGTATGACGTCACGAGCATCTCTGCAAAAAATATCCCCATTGACCGACTGTGAAAGAAGCTCATCGAAAGTGACTTAAGAAGCTCTTAAAATGGCAAACGTGTTGCCAATTGCCGCGTTTATGCTGAATATAGGGCCTACTGTATACGTAGTTGTATTGTGAACGGAGACAATGGGGAGCATTCATTAATCATATGAACGAAATCATTGTGCGGCTCATTAGCCAAAGTTTGCACGCTAATTATTCATGATCACGTGACGTCCATTATTATCATTATAATACTTATGTTACAATGTCCCACGTGACTTATTCTTAGAGGACCCGTTTCACTTATGTAATAATCTGTCGCTATTGTGGATGAGCACAAAGTTTTAGCAAACTTGTCCAATACAGTTTGCGTGGACAATGCTATCCCATGTTGCGTGCAGTGAGCATGTTTCAAATATATAAATTATTGCATTTTATTGTACAGTAGCACTAGATATATCTGCATTTAAATTAAAGGGTTGTACTGCTAACCTGAAGCTGTTGCATATGTCAAAGAATTAAGATTATCAATAACCGTAATAAAAGAAATGCATTATCATATTATAGAACACAATGTGCAGTAGCTGTGTTATATTTTATTTAGCTGCAGTGATTTTTTGGTAAGATCATGAAAGAGAGAATTTAATAAAAGATGAAATTTTAACAGTGACAATTTTTGTTACTACATACAAAGAATGGTCTATTATATTAAATGGAAAAGTTTAAAACTTGTAAAAGTATGCAATACATATAGGCAAAAATTAATAGGAGCAGTGAAATGTTGTTAATAATTAAGGATATTCAGAATATGCGTAAAGCAATGTAGGCCCTATTCAATACATTAAATGCCAACTGCTTTCCAAATACTTAATCATTTTGTTTCCCCATTCGCGTTGCAAAAATTTCCTATATGACTGATTTAATTTGAAAAATTTCAATGCGTTCTATTATAAGCAAAAGCACAAATAAGAGAAACGATTATGTATTAGTTGTTCCATACACATACATCCCAAAGCAATTTGTAACATAAATATAATAATTTATGAAGCACCTTTATCATCGTGAAATAGTATTTTTTTAAAGGGGAACTGACACGGTTTTGGAACATCCCATTATTTAGTTGCCAGTTTACTTATTGTATTTTTATTAGCCTTCCCTTAAAATGTCAATTTTTTATTGAGTACTTTCCGTTTGATGAGGCTTGTTTGCACACTACAAGCATGTTACACAATGTTTTTTGAAATTTTGTTGGATAGCTGTTTTTCTATTGCAATAAGATTTTGACTACATTACATTTCAGTGGATAGAATAATCAATCCCAACTCTCCCATATAAAAGGTTTTAATTCAACTAGTTTCGACACTCGCATGTCATTTCAGTAACATTCTTCAATATCTGTTTATAAATATGATATGAAGATTAGGCCTGCAAAGGCCCTATAGAATATGGAGCTTTCTTCTAAATACATTCAAATTAGTTGCAGCATATTTAAAAGTAAATATTTTACGAATATTCATTTACTTTTTTTTACAACCAGCCATTTATTGGCTAAATTTACGTACTGAAAATATGACAACCAATCCTGTCGAGCAAATAAGAGGTCGGTGATGTGTGTACTTTTTTGATAGGCGTATTTCAGAAATTACTCATAAATGCAACATGGCAGTTGGTGACGGTAAAAGTCAGCAATCGGTTTCATAAAAACTCTTTTCGCGAGATATACCGCGATTAATTGGATGCAGCGTGATATAGGTCTGCCACACAATAATAGTATGGTAATATAAACAGGGAGTGGCCATATATTGACCAAGGGTTAAAAACTTTCACTGGTCTCACACGTCCTTATAAATAAACCTATTAATTAATACCAATCCCAGGCCGGTGTGTACAAGGAGACAGAAAAATATATATCACATTGTGGTGCTAAATTAAAACGGACATGGCCTACAAATTTCCCGAATTAATGACGTCACAAACGCCGCCGGAAATAGCTGTCGTACGCGCACGCGCACTGTCATGAATTATGACACAGTGGTCACGTGTCTGCCACAATTACGATAACCGTGTATCAAAACAATGATTTCGGATCAAGCCAACTTCCGGGCGTTTGCACTTGTGGCAAGTAAAAACTATTATGGGGGAGGAGTGTGGAGGGTAGTTTTTTTATATGCTTCTATTAATGTAGTAGGAATTGTGGCCCTACGATAATTCCAGGAAGTGAAATTGAATTTTAAGCAGAGAGGAATATAAATCTTGTGACACGGAAAGTCTCCGCAGAGAAGCCGAACTCAAAAGCACCCCCGCAGGGAAAGTTACTTTTTTCCGCTGCCCTTTCTTTCCGTGGTCATATATTCGGCAAAATGGCCCAATTTGTTTCACATGCCAGGTGTTTTACAACGTTTTTATGCAAATGCTTGGAGAGTTCTAAACGCATTATAGCGTCCCAGATTCACATTCATACAGTTTTAACAATACATGTGGATATTTTTTAGATTATTCCAAAATCAAAATGACACACAAGTGAATAATTTACTTACTTGTTAGAAGCAAAACGATGGTATGCAGACGAATTTCATTAAAGATCTTTGAATTCATAGTAGTTTTCATTTATGCATGACAGGAATAGGACATTGAAGCTGTGTTCCTTTAAATTTGATGTTCTGAATGGGATGTCACCTCTTAGGCGATCTGCATGGTAAAAATAATTATAATAATTTAAATGCCACATTGTTAAAATTCAAATTTCTGAAAATAAAAATATCGTAATGTTTTTGATTCTACTGGGAATATTGCAAACAACAGAAATATGACTAATTCAATAATACTTAAATCTATACAATAAAACCGCTAGTTAATTTTTGATTGGAAAATGTAAATATACAAATAAATATATGGAAGAATTCCCACAAGCATAACGTGTTCTATTAGATGACCATATTTTTGCATTTAACAGAATATATCTATATGTTATGAGACAGATGTGAGCCTTAAATAAAATTGCATGAGTATAATTTTATTGGAAAATAGTATTCTCCTGGAAATAAATTTTTGGGTTAATATACTCCTAGTTATTTATGAAAAAATAATCTCATGTTGCATCAAATGGCTTTTCAACGAAGAAGCTGGAAAATCAATGATAACAGAGTGCATTTCGGGATAGCTGTTGGGTCTTCTTATCACACAACATCAATAGAGTCATCATCATTCCATAAAAAAAGAGTACCTATAATTATAAAAATGTTCCCCCCACTGTGACAGGGCGGGTCCTTATTTCCTATCTTGCCTAATTTCACTTCGATCATACTAACCCTAAAGTCGATTTCTCGTTTTCATTATCTCCAGAACAGGAGTGAATGTGACATGAATGATATAGTGCTGCCCTAACTATATAATAAATTGGCATCAGATAAATTCATATTCCTATAATATTTATATTCTTGCATGTTATGGAAAGTGACATATTGCACAAATTTGGAAATAAAATGAAGCTGAATCACCGATTCTCTAATACATGAATGGTATATCTCACACTTATGTAATTCTTGTTTGGAGCACTATTGCTTGGTGTTATTTGTCAGGTTTAATATTGAAATGACTTTAAATAAAAAATGCCACATCAGCATATTTTTTGTCATGTGCGTTGCAAAATTAATGTAGATGTAATTAATGCATGAATTGCAAAAAAGCAAGATTGGGATACATTTTAGGCCCCTTTTTAACATCCGGGCACCCACCAGCACTGAAGGAAATGTTTCATCATGAAAATCAGATATCCCGCAGTGTTGGTCATTGTTGGATACCCAATGGCCGGAAATGTAGCAGATTACAGGCTCCCTTTATTATACCTATAGGGACTGTCCATAAATTACGTTACGTTTTGGCCCCTTGTTATACTCCCCATCAGTTTGTCACGCATGGCACCACTAAAAAACGCGCTTTTCTATTACTACTTATACATACTCTGCCTAATTTAATGCTCCCCCTCTTTTAAAAATGTCAAATGCTTTATGTTACATATGTCCGTATTACAAACAAGAAACCTTCTCTCCCCTTTGCTATTATTTAATTTATGGACAACATGACAACATCCAGCAGTCACAACAAGTGTCCCAGGACTCCAAACTGCTACAATGTTCTCCCTTCATATTGCAATTGCTATGGCCTTTACAGTTACTCCCCTACCCAATATACGTAAAAACACTGGATCTTAGTCGATTTACTCTCATAACTCACTTGGGAAATCGCATTACAATGAACTAACTATAAACCAACGAAAAAAAATTGTAAAACATAAATGCTTAAAAAACTATGTAGCCTATATAGTATATATATGATTTGATTAAGAAAAACTTAATCACTTCAGTGCTGATGTATCGCTTCATGTGGAGTATTACCAAGGGTTAGTAATTCGCATGATAATCTCTGATAATACTATAGGAGCATTTATCGTGTCTAGAGCAACGTAAACCTCTCGTAGGAAGGTGTCTAAAGATCTTCTTTATACAAGTATACTATTTCAATAACACCATTTATTGGTCAGAGTGTAAATTGCTTATCTAGGCTAAAAACTCACAAATACTCATATTTATTACAGATTTCTATGGTAAATCAGAGATTAAAACAAACAGACGTCGAATTTTTGTATTAAAATTTATAAACAAGGGAACAAGGCATAAGGTTACTTTATAGAAAACTACTCAGAGCTGAAGATCTAAATTTTACCATTGCATCATTATACTTTTACTACATTAAATCTTCTATGAAATATTAAACTTAAATTTGGAGGTATGCGAATTTATTTCCAAGAAACTAGAAACAAGTAAAATAGCAGAATTTGTACAGATCAATACAGAACCTCCACACAATGGAACTCTGCGAAAAATGTATGGATGGAAAGAGGAATTTCAGCGACCCTAATTTCAAAAAAAATTAGAAATTCAACATGCTTATGAAATGGAATCAGGAAAAAATTGAAGTTCATAATATGATAGTTTTTCAAACTAGCAACACTTTGTGTAATACAAAATTGTTTAACACTGCATAATGTTTGATTTGAATCGCATTTTGTGAGTCGGATCGATAAGGTCTTGGTTGGATTGCTCTGAGCTAGGAAGAAGATAGTGAGCCGCCATCACGTGACTTCTTAATTTATAGCCATAAAGGTTATTTATCTATCACTCCCTCATTTGGTGTCCTGCACGAGGACCCGGGCCATGGGGACATGGGCACATTGGACGTGCACAGGTTTGGCCTATAGCTCGCATCTGTCCCTCTAGGGATAATTTTCAAAGGTGAACCGCTGTGTGTGTGTGTGACTCGCGTGCCAGGCCACGCCCATCGCAAGATAACACAGTTAAAAGGGCACCACCATCACCTGAATGCGCATGTGCAAAAATGGGCCTGAAAATATTCCCCTAGGGTACCAACAGCACGAACCTATCCATCCATCTGCGCTGCATATACAAAGTATATATACATAGAAAATATTTTGTACGCCCCCTGTATAAGCAAAACGTGGTCCAAAATTTCCTCTTATGCGCATGCGCAGTGCTCATCGTCTTCCCCCATAATATCATGTTTGCATATTAGTACTAATGATGACAGTTGTATAAACGCGGATAACATCTCCGAAATGCAAGTGTATAAAACGAAAACATACATGTTTATGAGTAATTCCTCTTCGTAATTTAAATAGAAATTGGGATGAATATTGGGGAAAAAGCTTCTGGACCAGACAGGTTGCATGATGCAGATAAAAATCACGGCGTAAAAATGGCCAATTAACATGGCTAAACTGTTGGTTCCCTGAGCTTTATGGACACTTTGCCATAGCTTGTTGACAGAAAGGTGGATGTATTGTTTTGCTGTAAAAAGTGTAATCTATAAAAAGTTTATGCCATTAATACAAATATATATTTAGTCGAAAAATGAAGGATGTGGAAAACAGCAGGTAAATAATACGATTATGTACAACAATTTAATACATATATTAATATTTTACAAAGGGTGTAAATTATTTCAACATTTTTTCTATATTTTAATGCCAAATGCATGATTGACAAATACAAGTAATTCCATAATTGAAGCTAGCACAGCATCGAAAATAATTTGACTAACATTTTGAAGAGTATGTTACCATGCTTAGCTTAAAATAGTTTTTATTATTTATGTTGCTTTTCAAAGAATAATGAAGGCATTTACAATATGTATAACTTCACACCAATTTCTAAAATTTATGAGTTACCTATTATATACAGCATGAGGCACCTAAGGATTGCCAGGCGTTTATTTCGCAAACCATTGCAAGTGTGGCAAAAAGAATACCAATTTTATCTGGAAGTCACATGTGAGGAACCGAAAAATGTCATTTAGAATGACCTTGAACGGCGTCTTGATGGTCATTGGTACTCGATCTTTGAAACCGCTGCTCGGAATGCACATGTTCCAATTTGAAAGTTGTAGATCATGTCCCAAATAGTATGAAAACATGTTTTTGTATGTGAAATGCGAGTAGGTGGAACTAATTTGTTTTGTGCATGCATACATAGTGCTTCGCCCACCAACCAATCATCTTTTTTCTCGACTTGAGTGTGGAATCGTGTACTCATAATTTTTACAACAAAAACATGTTTTCTTACTATTTGGGACATTACCTACAACTTTCAAAATAGAACATGTGCATTCTAGACAGCGATTTAAAAGATTGAGCACCAATGACCTTCAAGATGTCGTTCAAGGTCATTCTAAATGACATTTCCTGATTCCTCGCATGTGATTTCCAGATACAAGTGGCAGTCTTTTTGCCACATACGCAATGGTTTGCAAAATAAACACCTGGATATCTTAAGGTGCCTCACGTGGTATATTAGCCGTGCCATTCATTAGTTATATAGCACAATATTTCTAAAATAAAGGATGTTAACACCTGTGGATGCAAGTTGCATGTCTGGTCTCATGTGCCACTAGAATGACGAATTGTTTATAAGGGAACAACTGTTTGTGAATCTGAACATTATTACTTTGTTATTTCATTGCTTGTGGCAAAAATGTGTTAAGTGTGCCATTTGCTGCGGAAGTCAAGCACCAATAACCCACGTTTAAGTGTGGGATAAGATTCAAAATGGCTTCCCATATCCTATATATACCATGCACTTGCTTTCATACTTGTAGTGAAGATTACTCGTTTTAAAAAAATAAAAATAGATAAACTCAAAAATTAAAGCGTATAAGCAGCTAGCTATATTTGTTGTTTTCAAAGAAAATGGAGCAAGAGAAAAGTTTATAGTTATAGGCATGCCCTTAAAAAGTTACATCCATATACTTTATATGCCCAAGCGTGCCATTCCAACTTCTCCCTCTTTTCAGTCTATATATTTATAATATAACGCATGCGCAGTGCAACTTAAAATATATGTACGACTCCCGTGAGGAAATATGGTGTGCAAAACTTGCCAAAATTCTTGGCATCTTTTAAAAGATACATAAAGGTGGGAGAATGCAATTGCAGAACTTTATAGCATACAGGCCC
>JAQFZQ010001499.1:0-19150 GCA_034696005.1 Glomeris marginata | reverse complement strand
GTCCAACCATGATTCAAATCTTACATCCATGATTTTTAAGTTTTGTACAAGTGTTGTTACAGGTTTGGCCACGGATGGCTAAAGGTGATAACAAGAGTTCACGTTGCCGTGACTGCAAGTTCTTTATTTTTAATTTTTTATTTCTGATTGTAAGGTAATAATATTTGAAATATGCAATTGGCTAGATACATTCCACATGAAAGAGAGAAAAATCTGCTTCAGTCATAGTATTATTTGGAATGAAAACTATTTAGCCATTTTTTGAGCTTGAAAATAAGTTGTTTCCCAACATCTGTTCACATGTTTTAGAAGTTTATATAAGCCTAAACGATTCTGGATTCTTTGCCTGTCTGTATTTAATGAGGGTGCATTGCCAACTTGCTATATAATGTCAATTGAATTGATTTTGAAAAATTGCCAAATATATTAATTTGCGATATAAACGGTAGTACTTGACTTTTTGACCCCTTCAGTTACATTTATACTTATGTACCAATATTGAAAATTATGATAATTATTGTTATTACATGTTGTCAAACGTTTCTATTATAAATTGTATTTTTGACATAGCCTATGAAATATCCTCCTCCCCCATAATTTCATTTTTGACAATTTGGGTTTCTGTAAAACAAAAAAGAAATATCTACAAGTTTTCTTATTATACATTTTCTATAGTGAGTGTGAAGTCACAATATTCCATAAACAATTGGGTTTTTTAAAAATTAACTTGAGGCTTATTTTCTTAATTATTGCCAAAGATATTTGCTGGTAATGTACTATATAGTTTACATATAAAACTTACACAAACATAATTATTTATATACAGAGTTTGATTAAAGATGCATGTTCACACAATACTGGTGGGAATATATGAATGTATTGAGAGTAGGGTAAAGCAGTGTGCTATGTAATAAGGTTTTGTGGGGGAAATCGATGCGTCACGTGACTTTTCTCTATACAGTGTATAAGAAGACAGTGCCTATATTTCTGGGAACAAACGCGGCCAAGAATATGCAAAATATGGCATCACATGTGTTATGTATTGCTGCAATACTTGTTAAATAATTCAGGCGTGGACTGAGTGAACACATTTGAAATGTCCTTGAATGAAATGCTGCTGAAATACAATTGGCACTGAATAGTAATAATTCAGATTTCGTGTCCCATTTTATTTTTCTTGTAATTAATGACAACAACTTTCAGTCGCCATTTACAAACAATACAGTATTTCTTCATTTAACCTTGACTATAATTAATTACCTGGAATAACGTTTAAAGTGAATCGATATACTCATGCATTATTCACTAGATGAGTAACATTTTGAATTTGAATTATCACCATAGGTGTATTACTTAAGTTTATAATTCTCAGAATAAACGGGGATTGTCTTGTAAATTAATTAAACGAGAACAGCTTCTCACTTCCGATACAGGTGGCGTACATTTTCGTAGCGCCATCTGGTATCGGAAATGAGAAATTAGCTCTTTTCGATTTGTTTATTCAAGGTCTTGGTTTATTCAATGGTTTTTACTGGTGCAGTAGATGTTTAGAATGGGCAATTTCATAATCGAGAGGAAACTGCAGTAAACAGCGACAATAATAAATAATCATATAACAATGGGCGTTGTTTTGCGGGAGGTGTGGTTAAAATACGTGACACGATTGGCGGATGCGGATGGGCGTGCCTTCCTAGCATGAATGGAACGAATTCAAACTGCGTGCGCAGTAGTCTAGTGCGCAGTTGATATTACGCAATTGACGTTGGGCTTGTTACGTTGCAGCTGCAATTAATAAAAGAAAAAGATAATTTTTGGCCTGTGAGTTTTGAAGGTTGAGTTGTTGAGACTTGTGGCCATATAGAGTAGATGGTGAGGGGAGCAGGGTTGAAATTTGAACGCGATTTTGGCGAAGTTTTCGTTTTCTCGACTGCGACAACGTGTTTTGCGGCCGATTTTGGCCCACAGCCGAGTTCCCGTTTTATCAAAGGGGACGCATTTCCTGTTGAATGAACGCCTCCTCAATGTGTATGCGTATGTGTATGTGCGTGCGTGTGTGACCTGTGAGATGGAGAAAAAGTACCATTTCAAATATAGATCACAGGAAATCCGGACACTTGGAAGGGCCTCCAAACAACTACGCAACATTAACGAGAAACACTATAATAGCAACGAAGGATAATAAATAACGATAATAATTACTGTTGCTGTTTCGCAATCACGTGCTCCCAAAGTTTTATTTACAAGAACAAGTAAAAAATTATGATCTATAATTCACAATTAATTACGTATCACAACAAGTCGTTTACAACTTAATTTAATATATTTTACTGAATTCACATAAAAACTGTTGGCTTTGAAAACTATGACAACCTTGTTTCCCTCTCGGCTAATTATTGATTTTGGTACTGAGCTGCAACCTGCCGTGGAATAAATAATAAATAGAAATGAAAATACCTTGAACAGCATAAACGATAACATTCCGCTGCGCACCCTACTTTTAAAAATATTAGGGAATTTGAAAAGTTTTATGAAATATAGTATATAAACGAGATATAGTTTTTAAAGATAGAATGTAAAATTGTGAAATAAAGTAGGCTATGGTTGAAATTGATGATAGAGGAAATGAGAAATGTGACATTTTAATAACGTAATTTCTGCACGCTCCCTCGTTAATTTCCCTTCATTATTGTAGTGTTTGTGCACAGTGATACAATGAAACAAATATCCCGTTAGAGTAGGAAATTGCTGCCAAATCCGTTAGTCATTTCCTTTATTCTAGTATTTAATTGAATTCAATCAACATAAATGTAGTATCACAATATAGCAGCATTCACTGTTGCAAATGTGAATTTAAAGCATCATGTGTATTTATAAAAGTTTACATTTCTGGAAAATTGTACATTTGGCTACTGTGTAAATAAAACGATGTAAACATTTCTGTGAAAGTTTATAAAACAAACATTCATTCATTTCTGCCACTTAATCAACAACTATCTTGCGAACCTAATCTTTGGAGGTTCCTTTCGATATTCTCTCAAAACTTTTAATTAATCTGCATTCAATTCAGAGATCATTTCAGTTGATTTGTTTACTTCAAATCTCTTCGAGCATAATCAATTTTGGGAGAGCCTCAATGAAAGGGCCTTGAATTATATCCATAAAGCTGTATTATCGATTACGAATTGCCCTTTGGGAAGATGTATTATTGTTTGTCCGATTTCAGTTTCCGGTTTATTTTTAAGTGGTTGCTAAGAATATCAGAAAACGTCATTGAATTTCTGGGTAATATTTTTTGAAATAACAGGTGTAATTCAGGGAATGGTTTCAGCATTTGTTTATAGCTGTTATTTTTATATGTGAACTGGTGTTTTCTACATTATTAAAGCTGTATTTACATAAATGAAGTACTACGTTATTTTCTGTATATACACATCTTATTGTTATCAAATGCGTTCTGAAAGAAAGTATGTTGAATGAATTTTGGGAGGAATTGGGCTGTGTGCCAACACAAGGGCTGTTCTTCTGATCAATGAGCTGAGGAACAAACATATTTGCCAGTTGCCTGTTGTTGCTCTATACTGCCAGTGAATGAATATGCTACATTACACCACTCCCATTGCCAAATGCAATGGGTGAAAGGAGTGCTGCTGGGCACACCCTTGGCCCTTTTTAGTCTTCAAATGTCCTGATGCCAGTATACTGTAGCAGCTATTTTGGTAGAATGACTACAAACACTTTGCAGAATAAGTGCCAGAAAGAGTGTAGTATTTATTTGTGCTTGAGAACATGTTTGGGGGGTAGAACTGTGTGAAACGTGCAAACTAATGCTGTACAATTTGGTTTTAAAGTCATTCACTCGAGGAAGGTCCACAGGTGTTCTCGACTTCCTGCCATCACCTGGTGTCGTACATTGACCTCATCTGAATCTGATGCATTTTTTATTCACATCTCAACTAGTGCATATACATACCAGTGTCTGATTCATTGTCATATTAAAAACCTGGAAATACTACTGTGTCTGAAAAAGAAAACAGCTGAGGAATGAATTATATTTCATTGCGCATATACTAAACCTTAGTAGATGCATGGCAGGATAAACTACTTTTTTTGTGTAATGTTTGTGTAATAATAGTACACATTGCAGATTTTCTTCCCTCCGGAATTTAAATCTCTGAGAAGAAAAGAATATAGATATGTGCATTATAATCTGATTATACATTCCATCAAATTATTCAATTTTGTTTGCTTTCCATTAACTTTGCTGACATTCTTGAAGTTGACAAAAGTGAATTTGAATGTCAAAAGTCTAAATATGCGCCCAATGCTTCCTGGGAAAAATCAATATGCATACTTTAATGATGCAATATTGCACTTCTGTTTTGATTCTTTACATGTCATATGTATATGTATTGCAGTTCCTACATATTCTAATATATTTTGTTAATTTTTGATGTAGAACTATCGTACCATGGAGGATATTTCGGCAGACGTTACATGAAGTTCATACTATCTCGTCAGGTCTCGAAGCCATGGCCCTAAAGTCCACCATCGACCTTACCTGCAATGACTACATATCAAATTTTGAGTTCGACGTATTTACTAGGTAAATCAATTCTTATCATTTTTAATAATTATGTAATTAAGTTAATGGTTGCAATTTTCATTTTTTTTCAGGTTATTCCAACCGTGGACGACACTTCTACGCAACTGGCAGATTTTAGCCGTGACACATCCCGGCTATGTTGCCTTTTTAACATACGATGAGGTGAAAGCCCGACTTCAAAAATACATCAACAAACCATGGAGTTACGTTTTTCGGCTAAGTTGCACACGGTTGGGGCAGTGGGCCATCGGTTACGTAACCGGTGAAGGTAACATCTTGCAGACAATTCCACAGAATAAGTCCTTGTGTCAAGCTCTACTCGATGGGCACCGAGAAGGATTGTGAGTAATAACTTAAAAATGATCTGCTCTTGTGTTCCCCGTGACCGGTTAGTTGACAGTGTTACTACTAATCCAACAGCTACCTCTACCCTGATGGCAGGAATGTGAATCCTGATCTAAGTTCAGCTGTGCAGGCTACACCAGAAGATCATATAAAAGTGACACAGGAGCAATACGAATTATACTGTGAGATGGGCTCTACATTCCAGCTGTGCAAGATCTGCGCTGAGAACGATAAAGATATTCGGATAGAGCCTTGCGGCCATCTACTCTGTACACCATGCCTCACATCCTGGCAGGTAATTCCAAGTCTCTTGTATCTTTGATATCGGATTAGGAGGGACCATTTGAAAATTGGATGGGTAAATAATGTGATTGCGGAATGAATTGAAAATGTAGATTGTGAACCGCAGTTATTGAACTTGTGCCCACACCCTCTTCAAAGTTCCACCAAATCAGGTATCACAAGTTGCAGTTATCAGAAACTTGCAGATAGATACCTCGACCCCATCGTTGATTAAAAATGGTCGACAGTTGGCTGCAGATTGCCGAAATGTGTTGTCGTAATATCCTTCCTAAATACTTTTAGAATCTGCTTGTGATGAGCGAACTTTATTTTTGTACCAATGAGCTCAGTTTTTATTTCTGTTTTATACACAACATAGTTTTTCATTGTATATTTTTACAAGCATCTGTTATAATATATATTATTTAATATTTTGACACAGTATAAATAATTGTCAATAGAAACTAAAATTCCACGCTGTATTTCTAGTTACACCGCAAGTGGAACAAAATTTGGGTAAACTTAGGGTACAGTTATTAACACAAAACTGATTATTGAATGTTTTATGCAGGACTCGGAAGGCCAGGGATGTCCTTTCTGTAGAGCTGAGATCAAAGGCACAGAACAAGTGGTAGTGGATCCATTCGACCCTCATGGGGGCTGTTGCGTGAGACGAATAGATGCCCACGAAAGGTCATCTTCGGTGGGAAACCTGGTCGATCTCGACGACGATGACAGCCTGGAGGTACTCGAGCCTGCATCATCGATCATTGATTGATTTCTGTCATTTTACTAACACCTGCCATTAGCCCGGTCCCCTTTGTCCTCCAATTTCAAACATGAATGTGTTTTGAGCTAAATCTATGCTATTTCAGTGCTGTCGATTGTAAATATTGTACAAGGTGATTAGATCCTAATCACGTTGGTCAATGAATTTGTCAGCAAAGTAGATATGCATATTTTTTTTTAGAATTAGACTATGCAGATTGCGCATGCAATTCGTCAGGCATATTTTCTTGTCATTGCTGCAGATTTACTGACTAGTTAAATTATTGTAGTTGTTATAATGGTTCTGATAGATAGAATATACCGGTAAGAGTTCAGGGATGATAATTATTAATTATAAAATTTTTGAAATGTGTGCTCTAATTGTAAACATTGGCAGCACATTTATTATTATATTATTATTATATACCCATATAGCATATATATATTATTATTACCTTATCTATTTTATTAAATTTCTACGATAGGAATGAATGGGTGAGGCTTCGAGGAGAAAGGAGTATAAGATGCAGAGTGAAATTTTGTTGCGCTTGCCGAGTCGCATGACTTGCTAAATTGTAATGAATTATTATTTTATTTGTCCGAGTGAAATTTTTATTTCGATTTGTGGAATCGCTAATCAATAGAATGTTTGGTGTCGTTGCACATTAAAAGTTGAAATCGCACGTAAAGAAACCCTTTGCATTTTATTTTGCGGTTTTGATGTGATGTTTATTTTTATTTATTTATTTTTTTTTTTTAAATTATTTTATCATTTTTGTAATCAACGCATTTGATCAACTTGTGTGGAGTTTACATTCTTGGTTAGCTTCTTGCTTTCTGTTTGCTTTGTTAGTATAATAACACGTCACAACTAATTGCTGAAATGCATGGCTCGCTCATTCCCTGATTTCAACTAACAACATGACAACTTTCTGTTGGTTCTACACATGATGTGATTCCTTAGGATACTGGTAACTGGACCTCATGTTTGCAAGCTCTTGCCCTTTCTCCTCGCTCTGAATCTGTGGACACCAACAGGGTTTGTACCAATAGAACTGTCGGCAAAATGCAAGCAATGCACAATTTGTAGGACCCTTCCCTGAACTTCTAAATGACTTGTTTCTAACTAATCAACCTTTATTAACTTTAATAATTTATACACATGTTGCTTATTAGACAAAATATCCATCATACTGGAATACATGGCATTACATGGGATTTTACGTAAACTCATTATAGAGGGTGCTGCTGTGTCAAGAGTCCGTGTTTCTTACCAATGCTATCTTTCCCTTTTTAAAGTAAATAAAGAGACTTTTCAAGTAAAGTGTAATCTACTGAAACGTCCTTTTATTTATTTTAGAATATGAAAATACAGATAATTTAATGGATTGGTTATAAGGACACTTCATACAACAGTGGCCTCTAAAGTGAGCATGTCAACGAATCTTACGAAACTATTTGCAAGAATTGAAACTAAATTAAAAGTTTGAAATAAAGGGGTGTTCAGTAAGAAAGTATAGCTGAAAATTTAACTAATGGTCTAAATAAATTTTGTATTAAAGCCAATCTGTAAATTTTGGAATCGATATGTGTATGTTTATATTGATGTCACAGTATTGTCATTATTGTGTCTAAGTGCCAGTACGTGTTGCTGTTAACGGGATTTTTGGAAGTTCTCGGGTGGTTATAGGCTTGCTATGCACGGATATGGTATCAATCTAATGGTGGTTTGGCTTCTCTGGGGCTTGACATACATTTGCAGATATGCGGCCAGCAGCTTATACTTTCTCCCAAAGCATCGCCTATAAATGGCCGGAGAGCACAATATGGCGCACCTCCTCCTGTTCCTCCACGCCGCCCTTCTCCCACAGACACTCCTGGCCCTTCTCCCGGCACATCCCCCAGGTGAAAATCTATCACACTTGGCTCACTTACATTGCACGCTATTACTAAACGCAATGTTGCAATGCACTTCTCCATAGTCCCGGTGAACCTTCATCCAGTCGGCATTTACCTTCACCTCCGGAAGACACGAACAACGTAAGCCGCTTGGTGACTATTGTGACCGAAGACACTTCTGACTCGGATCAGGGATCAGGTGTGTGTAGTAATCATTTGTGGCCGTGTTTATAGTTCTTGTAATTGTACATACCAATTGTTTATTTAGGGTCTGGGGTGTCTTACGCAAAAGTGAGGCACGATGCAACGGTCTGTAATGAAGCCATCACGAGAAATTCTGCTGTCCATCTGAGCTTGAGTCCGCTGCCGGTGAAGTCAACGGCAACTGCTAATTCCACACCGACAGCTTCCAGCTCCAGTTCCTCTTTAGCATCATCATCTTTACGGACTTCTTCACCTGCGCTAGTCAACTCGTCCACGTCTTCGGCATCGCTGGGTCCGCTCGGTGTCGATTCGCATTTGCAGTCCGCAACCCAGCTGTCAACTTCGTCATCGTGGCCTGTTGGCAAATCGTCGTCTGCAAGTCAAATCCTACATTATGCTGAGCTGGCTGATATTTCTGAAGAACAGCCACGTTTGTTACATTTCTTATTGCTCGTATACTATTACAGTACACGTATACTTCATAATGTATAGCTCGAATCATTCCTCTATAAACAGTCGTCTTACAATTAATAAATTACATGCCCCATAGCTGATGATAAAAGATTTTACAATGTATAATCTTAAACATTGTGTGTAATCCCTTTTTAATAATTTGAAAATACAAAATTGAAGCTGAAATGTGAACAAGTTTTTCAAGAGGATTGTATAATGTGGTATACGTATACTGGATAATGCTTGAAGATATGAAGGTGATATATTAAATGTTTTTCAATATTGTAGGAAGTCAAATGAATGCTTGGAGAAACTCTGACTGTGATGTGCCGTCCACACCCCCACCACCTTTACCATCTAGTCAGAAAGCACATCAAGTTAATGCACAGATAGTCAATAAAAGGTAATTATAAGCTTGGCTCTATACATATATTTACTATTTAGAGATACATACAGTATTTAGCTGACATTTTAACAAAGGGCCTTGTACAAACATCCTAAAATAATTGCAATGTGGGCGATCCAGACAGGAAAAAACTTGTATTTGAAAATAATTGATGCTTGAAATCTGCGTCTTCTGACGTAGATTTCTAGAAATAATTGGGATCAATCAAGCATTACATTTTAATGATGTATCCCATTATAACCTTGCTACCTTTGTTTGGTCAGCCGTAGAACTGAATCTATTTGCGGCGTAATTATTTGTTGCTCAACCATTTTTTAATTGCTGTTACTTCATGTTCGGTGCTACGTGTATGTGTTACAAGTTAATTTGTGTTACTTGATGTTTGCATGCACAGTAGGCATAAAGCACCACCAACACCTGTCGAAGATACGGAAAATGAACATGTGAGCTATGAGAATTTGCATATGGACTACATAGCAGCACTGACTGCTGAAGGCTACACTCAGGAGGCTGTGATCAGAGCACTGGGAATCACTCGCAATGACATAGAAATGGCCAGGGATATATTACACGAGTTTGCCAGCAAGAGGACGTGATGTAGCGAGTTGGTTATCTCTTGAAGAGGGTACTCTTCATGGCTACAAATGTGCAAAATGATGTGAATCTGCATTTGAAAACTGTCTAAAGTTACACGGAATCCATACAAAAAAATGTGAATACGTTTTAAACAATTGATTAACACCTAACAAATTATCGAATTCTTGCTTGTTGTAAATTTGGCAATCCTCCAAGTCGAAGGTAGCTTGGTGCCTAGAAGTAAAATGCCTATACAGCTAGCTGGCATTATAACACAAACGTTTAAATTGACAACTTCAACAACAGTGTCCCTGGGCACTTTGGTTCTTAAAATTTGGGTGATTGCAATATATTGATGAAACTTGAACTACTTTCACAAGCATTCCAGGTCACCATATAATGTGACAGAAATGAATAGCAAAAGCTTGTATTACCTGGACACATTTTACTAGGTTGAAAATGGACAATAAATGGTACGCAAGGTTGCATTGCCACGTTTAGAGTTCAATGCAGATTGTACTGCACTCAGGATTTAAGCTGCAGAGATTTTGAAAAGTCTTTGTGGCTGAATATAAATATATTAACGATTATAGTGATTGTGTCAAATTTCCAACTTAATTGAATGTCTGTATATTATATTTTGGTTTTCATACGAGTGTGTTTGCGACAGATGGCACATCATTGCTACTAGTCAGAAGATGATTTCCTCAAAGAAATTGTTCCCATTATTCAGTACAAATTGATCCATGACAAGACTGTAATACGTGTCATTGAGGGATTTAACGCTACGTACAGCGTTCACAATTTGTAAAGTTTGAACAGGCCCCTAATTCTAATTCAATACCCGACATAATTTATGTTTTCCTCTACTAAAAATTGTGATATACTTACAATCAATGGGAAGCTGCATATTCTGGAATGTTTGCTGACAAAGCCGGTTTTTAAAAGTTTTATTTCAGTGTCGATTATTATTTTTTTTGTTAAACTGTGTGTGAAAAAAGTTGTGGATTGTAACATGTTGACAAATGTGCATTGCAGTCTATATATATATTTCCAGTGCAGTATTACAACGTGCGAGCATGAGTGTAAAAATGTATATATTTTACCTGAAATTGAATTGCTGGGTTTGAAATGTAGAAAATACAACTACGAAGTGCGATGATAATTTTTATTAGTAACGTGTATATACGTACTGCGTAAATTGTTCTATCATAACTTGCCCTGTGCTAAATGTAGGCAAAGCATATGCAAGTCATTTTCTGGTACACTTTATGAAAAATGGTGGAAAATGTCTTTTGAAATCCTTGAAATTTTCAACAATTGCTGTTGTGCATTGTAAGTGTTTTGCCATATTGTCATTGTTTAATAACATTTCGCTGGAATATAATTTATTTAAATTATTTAATTGCAAATCTTTGATATGATAATTCTGCAATTATTTTTCCGTGGAATTTCGAATGACAGCAAATTGCAAATATGTGAACACATTTGAATTCCACTTGTGGATATTGCAGTCTTCAATGTAACGATTCCCAGTTTGATGTATCATCATTATGAAAAGCCCAATTTTGGTATATATTTGAAATGATGTCATGTTCTATAACATGACAAAAGTGAACTGCGTAGTCTTGTAACAAATAAATTGCCGTTCTAATCATGAAAACAAGTGCATTTTATTGACAAAGGAATTGAGCATTACACATTCTATAATCTGTTTCAGTTCAACCATTGTATTACCATTGTTCTTATTTCTCATTTATGAATTGTCATGGTTTAAGCTTTTATTAGGAAGAGGTGGTAAGTGATAGAACCATACATATTACTTGATATTAGACAACTTGAAATCACAAAACCCAATGTTATAATTATCACCATGTAACGTACGTATAACACGCACAACATTTGTCTACGCCAAGGTAAGTTGCATCCAAATGGACATTACAAATGCATCCATTAGCATGCAACTCCAAAAGGAACAAGACATTCTGTGTGGTGTATTATTGGAAGACCATTGAAATAGGTAGTAATATAATTGGAAAATTATGTGATAGTCAAGTGAAATATATTTTTAAATCATCTATATCCATTCCCATATATACAGAAATATCTTGGCACATGATGAAGTAAATGTACCTAACATTTCAGCATTAAGTATACATAACACAGTTCCATTCATGCAAATCATATGACAACCCACTTTCTGGAAGACTTAGTTTTGTACAACGAAACCCTGAATTCCACAAATTCAATCAGTCTACATATAATAACATAATTAATAAATACTGCATATACTGTATTGGTCACTTTGATATGTTGAAAGTATTTGAAAAATAAGCTGCACCTTTCCCATGCACTAAATCATTTTACCCCCAATGCATTAACTACCGGACTTTACTTATACACATGCACATATCATACTAGTATTCAGTATTGCAATTATTTTTGTTAAGTAAGTACTATCTACTCTTGGTACAGTACTACATACTTCTGATTAGGATCTTTTACAGGCGTTTGTAAACAACTAGACAATATAATGAATCATATTTGAACTCCGTGCAAAAGCGTGAATCTGCACTTTTACCAAGTGCACCTAATAACATGGAAGACAATGCAATTGTGATTTGTTGTATAATACATTTTTACTTGATTGTGTTAACATTTTCCTTGTAATAAATATTAAGAGCATCCCACTGCTTTGGCCCAAGCAAGATATGTTCCCGGCGAGACCGGATGAATTCAACGGCTTCTTGCGGTGTCCATTTGTAGCGCTGTGAATTGAATGTAAAGTCAACACTTAATAATAAAACAATGATAACTCTTAACTACTTGCAAATGAAACAATTTCTTAAATGATACTCTTAATTTAGTTGTTTTAAGAGAATTGTTTTGAAGAGAAATTAATTTTTTAAGCGGAACCTGCATTAAGTAGCATCCAACTAAAGTTGCACTTCGTGTTCTGCCAGCTTTGCAATGAATGTAAACACTTTTATCACTCATTTGGAATTTCTGCACAAAGGTGACCCCTGAACGCAATTTTTCCTGACATGGAGCTTCAAATATATCCATGATGCTGAGTTGCAGGAACGAGACCCCTAGTTGTTCCCAATCCTATATTAATTAACATAAGAATCATTATATAATGTGACAAGTTGTATAACAAAAGCATCATTAATTTTACAACGTTCAATGGAATAATAAATCATTATACATGTACCTTTTGGTTATTAACCCAAAACCACAATTCGTAATCTTCATTCATAGACACAACTGCTGCCACTTTTTCTTCTTTCACAAGCTGTAAAGCGAAATAAAATTAGAATATATAACATATATATGATAATATAATTTAGACATATTCAGAAAATGTCAATGACATTTTCTCATGAGAAAAGCTTAAACTTTTCATGCAGAATTATGCAGAACATGTAAAACATTTTCTTACAGGATTATATCTCCTAAAATAAGATTTAATATTTTTCCCAGCAATGCATGAGAACATGGTAGTGTCATCTAGCGGTCAATATTAGAAACGCCAGTGATATACTATTCGGAAATATTATAATAAACTTTATATACAGTGTGCAATCAACACCCTTTCTTTAAAAAATATAGCTACAAGCATTTAAACCACGCCCACATTTTTTAACATTGATCACTGACGTTGACGTTTATAGAGCCAATTTCCGAGCGCCTTCTTAGCTCAGTGGTAGAGCACTGGTCTTGTAAACCAGGGGTCGTGAGTTCAAACCTCACAGAGGGCATTCCTTTTATAATTTTTTTACGTACCTCTTGTGTAATAGATCGAAAGGGTATTGCTCCCAGTACGACTGTGTCATCGATGCGATCGTACCATCTTCGGCTGGTCACCTTCTCCATCACAACGTTGTAAAATAATGTAGGATAAAATGCTAATCGTGCTAGCATTGCAACGATGTGATGAATGCTATTATTACGCTGCTTGCATCTGCTAGTTAATTAAATACGCCACGCCTTTCTAGTATTTTAAATTTTGTTGTGTCACGACGTGGAATTTCTCAACAACCAACAAGGTCCACATGACCTTCCTCACGCTTCTCAGTCCGCCATGAGTATTTGTTTGCTAATGGTAAAGTGCTGCCATCTAGCGGATGGGTTCATCATCACCAATAAGCCGTGCTAGTTTTGCCATTTCCGACTAGATGGCAGCACTGCCCCATGTTTGTCGCTTTTCATTGCAGTGGTTCTTCGATCGACTTGCGACGATACTTGGTTGTCGTGTGATTAATAACTTCGTAACTTCGTATAAACTGCGCATGGTTTGTAATTTAATTCAAATAATAATACTGCCGGTGTGTGATATATTTGTTGTTCTTGCGTAGTGTTTGTAGGTGATGGCATTGAGATACTGCGTTAATGAGAATTTCTATTGATTGGAGCTATTGGAGAGACCTCGAACGAATTCACGTGCGACATGGCTGAAAAAGGTCCAGAAAAAAGTTGTGAAGAAAATAAAACACCGAAAACAGAAGTGGATCCTAATGCAGATCAAGAACTAGACTGCCTTTTAGACAGTAATAAATTTTACCACATTCATTTAATTTTAATCACCGGACCAAAAATGCTTATTCATGCTGTTCAAAATAAATACACATTTGAAGAATAACTGAAACCTTGACATTTTGTTTGTTTTGTTTCAAAGTGCTATATCCGGGTGTAAAAATAAACCCTGTTTTTGCATGATTAATGAATTGCATTACACAATTTCCTTTTACCACAGTAAAATCTACGTTATTGTTCAATGTGTTATAAATTGAAAGTAAAATTTACAAAGTATATTGTTGATGAAAAATAGTTTAAATTAATTTCCTAATTTATATACTATAGGTGCCTTGGCAGATTTCGAAAAATCCGCTGATGCCTCAACTCCAGAAACAGTTCCTGTGGAAAAGGTGAAAGAAATGCTTTATGACTCTGTCCTAACATATATGTAATGTGGAATATTCTCTGAAATTTCCAGGTTGCATCTGATGACGTAGACACTGGTGCAGAAGGCTGGAGTGATGAATTCATGCAGCAGGCAGCAAATGAATTTGAGCATGCAATGAGATCACTTTTATCTGAAGATCCTGCTCTTGTTGACGAATTTAAAAAGTTGGCAACTGCTGCTGCTGCAGATGCTTGTAAATATACCGTATTATTTGCATTTCAATTTGTATGATATTTTGCGCAAAACCTTTACTGATATAGTTTTGTGTTTAGCTTCAACGAATACTGCTGGTGGTGGTGATTTATCTGATTCTATATCCCAAACTTTAAAGGGTTTAGCTGAAAATGCAGAGGCTTTAAGTGTAAGTATTTTTGTATGCAATAAATGACTGGAAGTTCATGAATTAACACTATTTTTATTTATTTTTTTCCCCCCCAAGAATCCTCTAAGTGAAGAAGAATTGTCACAACTTCTGGGGAATATGGGAGTTAATCAAGGTCACCAAGGTGAAGATGGTCTTCCAGACTTGATGCCATTTATGAAAAATGTCATGCAGAGTCTTTTATCCAAAGACTTATTATATCCTTCACTTAAGGATGTCACTGATAAAGTATGCATACACCGAAGAGTATTTTTTAGCAATTTGAGCTCTTTAAATTCTGAATGGATATGGTTTGTGTTTAGTATCCAGAATGGCTTGCGGAGAACCGAACAAAACTTACACCGGACAAATATTCAAAGTTTAATCAGCAATACGAGCTGATGAAGCAAGCATGTGATGAGTTTGAATTGGAACGTGATGATGATACACCATCTGTCAAGAAGGAACGTTTCGAGAAAATTTTAGACCTCATGCAAAAGGTATGCAAACTTAGTTACTCCCTTTCTGTTAATTCCACTTGTATTAATATGCTTTTCTGCAGATGCAAGATTGCGGTCAACCACCGAAGGAACTGGTTGCAGATATTGTAAGTATTAGTTTAAACAAATGATGACCAGACTACATGTTAAACACTTGTTAACTTATATTTATTTACATTGTTACACTATTGTTTGAACTGATATTTGAATTTCATGACAGAGATCATATTTAATTTGAATTTATTTAATCATATATCGTGTACGTTTTTACTACATTGTGAAGGACTTCAATTTGGTCTTTAATTTATGCAATACTCTATTTTTAGGCCCCTGGTCAAGAACAGGCAGCAAATGCTATTTTCTCAGGAGCAGCAGCAGGAGAGTCGTGCTCAATTATGTGAATGAAGCACATCAGCTGTTGTAGAGATTTCTCGACCGATGCTCAACTTTGTACAGAACTAAAGGGAAATATTGAATGATTATTATTATTATAGATCTCTCTGGGTGTTATTATTATTATTATTATTATTATAGATCATGCAATGAAAATATATATACAAATGTGGTGTATAATTTACTGTGGGCGAGATTCTTAACCTTAGTTAAAATTAAATATGGTAGACAAGTGCATCAGCACCATTGATTTCAACTAATGTACATTTCAACAAATGCTCTTGAATGTTTTTCTATTTCTGGCCATCGAATAAACTAAAGCCGTTAAAAAATAATGGTTTGGACATGTGTAGTTTTTCAGTTGTCACAAAGTTGTATTGGGTATTAAAACTTAATTACAAATATTGAAAGTCATTTCACAAAATAATTCTCATTTACAATCATTTCAGTTCGCAACAGCAATTGTTTAGAGTTCTCCATTTCTTAGCAGTCTCTTCATGATGAGGTTAGTCAGATGAACAATATCTACATCGTGCACTGGAAATCTGGAAACTTCAGCAGACCTCTTCTTTCTGAAAAATATAGACTAGTAATCAATGTTGTTCATAACAGCAGGTAAGTGACAAATGCTAACCTAGCGACTTGACATTTGATGCTGATGATGGCGCATACCAAGAATACACATGCTGCAATCCCCAAGAACACAATCAGGGATATCTTTGCCACATAAGCACAATATGGCAACATGATTACTTCGATGCAAATCAACTCAAACTCAGAAAATTGCTGATGCAGTAGTAGCGTTTAGCCAAGGTTTAGCACAACCGTTTTTCAAATCGATTTTCCAGAATACGAAGTATACATTCCAGAATTTGGAATCCACTTGGTGTTCTATATTCATGCAATGGAATAGATGGTGAATTTGAGAACAGGAAAACCAGTTTGAACTTTTCATTTTGGCCAATATGGCTGAAAAACAAGTGCAAGAGAAGGTTAAAGATGAAAAGGACAATGATGAACCTTGGGAATCAACATGTGACCAAGAATTAGGAGGTAATTTTAAGTAATTAAAGCAAAAACCTGCAATTTTCCTTAGAAATCTTATTCGAACGTTCGAATACTGCAAGGTCTTGGTACAAAAGTAGTTCATATAATATTTCGGAGATTTTCCAAATTAATTAATGTTCCATTTACAATTCAGATTGCCTGCAAGATACAGAGAAGTCAACAGATGAATTGGAAGATGAACTGACAAATGAGTTTTACACTGCATGTGCCATTTCCATGCAATTAATGGATGATGCTAAACCAGGAAGTATGTAACACAGGTTTAATTTACATTTTTCAAATATTTCCAGTAATTTTGTTATTTCAACACAGCCTCCAGTGATAATACAGCAGAGGAAGTCACAGAACAACCCCAAATTTCAGGATTGATGACCGCATCTTCAGACACTTCAATTCAGGTACAAAGTCAATTCAAACGTTTTCATACTACCACATGGATTCTATAATTTTTAGTTTGCTAAATCAGTTGTGCAATGCAAAATTGGATTATTTAAGATTCCTTGGAGTGAGGAAAGTTTGTCCAAACTTGTGGAGAACATGAGCGATCAAGCTGGCAATGCCATGCTCACAATGATGTCAAAGGAAATGCTTTATCCTATCTTGAAAGCAATTGCAGAAATGGTATAGAAACATTTTCGTTTTACTTACAAATCACTATTCAATGTACTAATTCTGAAGTTTGCAGTATCCAGAGTGGCTTATTGAAAATAAGTGCAAACTGTCACCAAATCTATATGCAACATACAGCAATCAGTATTTACTGATCTGTGAAGCGTGCGAAGAGTTGGAAGAAGAAAGTGAGGATGATACTCAAACTGTTAAAGAAGCACGTTCTGAGAAAGTTCTGGATCTTGTACAGCAGGTATAGTATTATATTTAACATCAGGTCTATTATTATATCGTTGCATTATTTTAAATGTTCTACAGATACAAGACTGTTGCGAGCCACCGAAAGAACTAACTTCACTTGTCGTAAGCGTTATAAATACTTATTTCTGTTTAGCCAACTAAATTTCAACAATCTCTGGATTAATTAATGACTTTGTCATGCAGAGTGCCAGCCACTTGCAAGAGGATCCAATTGCTGTTGAATTATGCCTTCTAATGTGAACAGCAAAGTCAAGTAATTGCAGCTGTCACTTTAAGCATGTAATTCCATTTTCTCCTACTTTTTCAGAATGTTTGATGCATTAAAATGTTTTAAGGAATAAACAGAGACAAGCTCTACATAAATGAGACCGCTTTTATTGAAAATAATTACAATTTTCAATCGTCTCCTTTTGTAGTTCTGGTGTAAATCACTTGCGCATGGTGCTTTACTACTTGCTTGATTAGACCTGCAAATAACAGTAGATTACCAATTAGTACATACAAATGTTTTTACTCCATATTGTATTTATTCATTTACCTTTAAGCATCAATTCGTTGAGGGCTTTTCTGGCCAATGAACCCCTGATTTTTAATCGCTCCGACACAACAGAAGGAGTAATCAATTTGTAAGACGGTACTTCTTTGTACAATTTCTCGTACGTCGCTTTGTCAAATAGAACCAGGTTGTTCAGCTTGTCCCTAACCTTTCCTTTGGACCACTTCTAAAAACACAAAATGCATCGAATTTGTTAATTTTTGGAACAGTTTGCCTTGTTTGCTTACAACTTTGCATTCAAAACAAAAATGGTCAACTTGCCTTCTTCTTGGCTTTTCCTCCTCCTCCTTCCTTCTTCTGTTTTGTAGCCTTCGCTGCTCCTCCTTTCGCATCCTTCTTCTTATCGTCTTTCTTGGGCGGCTAAAATAATGTTAGATTTTTACGAAGTTAGTCACGAAATCATGCCACATGTTTAGGGTTAAGTTTGTTTATGGAATGTTTTAAATTTAGTAGTAGATTTAATGGTTGAATAGAGAAAAATATATTGGCGTTAATTAGCGGAAGACTGTTCACTGAAATAACTACAATGTTTCAGGACAATTTTATATTAAAATAGAGAAAGAATTTAGAAATATATGAACAAACCATTGCAGCAGCGACAGACACGAACCACGCAAGGGGATAAAAGAGGCGGAGCTATACAGCTTTGATTTCACAAGAGAGAACCCCGTACAGTGAAACGTGTAGAGTCCGCAGCGGCATCTGTTGGACGTTGACGAAACTAGACGAAATCATTATTGAGAGTGGTAAACCGTGTTTGCTGCAGAGGGCGCTACCTCGGGCGCTACCACCTCGCTTTCCTTACAGTAATCGCCATGAAAGGTTGTGCGGAAAATTAACGTCATCCAGAGGGTCGACTAATTTTAGGGGTCGGGGTTCGATGCACCTGCGTGCGGTAAC
>JAQFZQ010001498.1:0-19153 GCA_034696005.1 Glomeris marginata | reverse complement strand
GATTTTCAAAGTTGACAACTGTGATGCATCCAGTAATGCACACAGTCACCACCAGGGCGCCCCCTTTTGGCATGTATAGTCCTTACAACCGGTTTTGATGTTCCACCTTAAGACAAGCTTCACGGGGAAAAGTTATAAATACCATTGAAAATCCTGGAAATATACTGAAGTATACTGGAATTTTGATGTTTAGTAGACACCTTATATATGGACTGTTAGGGAATGGGCTATATCACAATGGCCCAGTTATGCCTGAGCTTTGTATTAGACATATATGTTTCAAAATCAAGGCAAGGTTACATATAAGTGTGTACTTCTATAGATATATAAATTCTGCTGACTATATCATTACCAAAGTTATCTTTTAAGATAATAATTTTTTTTTCAGATGGAGTATATAAAGGATGATACAAGGCCATGTTCCAGTGCTGCACAATTACAATGGCTTGCAACATGTTGCTTGTCTTTGCTCTGGTGGGGCTTCTTGTTACCCCAACAATTGCCAGCGATGCAAATAAGAATTCCAACATGGCTGCTGGTCGCTTGACACTGGTTCATCTTTTTGAATGGAGATGGGATGATATTGCCAATGAATGCGAAACTTTCCTTGGTCCATACGGCTATGGTGGACTTCAGGTACATATATAATTCTATATTTGTAGTCTCGCATATGCTGCATAACATCATGTAACATTGATTTTGTTGTGTCCTTTACAGGTTTCACCTCCAAATGAAAATGCAGTTATCATGGATTCTGGAGTGCAGAGGCCATGGTATGAGAGGTACCAACCGGTGTCTTACCTGTTGGAAACACGTAGTGGGAACAATGCTGCTTTTACAGACATGGTACGAAGATGTAACAATGCTGGAGTCAGGTGATCATTATTTCATTAAATAATCGCTAGAATTTATTACCTAGGGTTTTAGCCTGTTGTTATTGTGCAATGTCAGCAACTATATCTGCTTTATTAAGATCTATAAACACCCAAATTGTACATTTTATTTGACATTTCTGCTTGCAGTCTTTATTTTCTGACTAGGTCATATGTTTCAATATCTTACTTGTTCACTAAAATAATGTACTAATCATTGTAATCGATCTGCATTTGTCAAGCTTTATCTAACTGTGACATTGCTTTGATTCGCTTGACAACAATCAAGTTGCACTCATTTCTGAAATCAAGGTTCACCTTTAAAATCTTTCTGATAAATGAACGTGTGATTTTAATTATCTAAGTACTGATTGGAAATTGTTTATCCCTATGGGCTATTTCTAATAATATACTCTGTGTGTGGTTTTGTATTTATCTCCAGAGTTTATGTTGATGGTGTAATCAATCACATGACTGGTGACAGTCTAGCTGATGGTTACGGCAGTGGTGGCAGCCATTACGACAGTAATAATTTGGACTATGATGCGGTACCGTACTCCGCGGCAGATTTCAACTCTTGCCAGAAATGCGGCACTTCGGACTGCGGCATTCAAAACTATGGAGATGTATACCAAGTTAGAAACTGTCGACTGGTTGGACTGAAAGATCTTGACCAGGGCCTGGAGCATGTTAGGGAGAGGATCACAGAGTATTTGAATCGGTTGGTGGCCATCGGAGTAGCGGGATTCCGCTTTGATGCTTCCAAGCACATGTGGCCTGGAGATATTAATGCTATCGTCGAGCGAATTAATGACCTCAACACTGCTTTCTTCCCAGGAGGTGGCAAACCTTTAATTTATCAGGTACATTTCCAAATCCTTAATTATTAATCATTTTTTTGGCAGGAAATCATTGCAATTGCTGAAATTCTAACACTGTCTTCCCAGAATTAATTGTGTTTGGAATATTTAAAACAGGAAGTTATTGACATGGGTGGCGAACCAATAAGCGTCAACGACTACAATTACATCGGCCGTACCACACAGTTCAAGTACGGCTTTGAATTGGGAAATTGCTTCCGCAGAAGGAACCCAATGAAATGGCTGTACAACTTCGGTCAAGAATGGGGTCTCTCAGCTGACAGAGATGCCCTCGTCTTCATCGATAACCACGACAACCAGCGTACTGACCACGACGCCATCATCACATTCCGCGAGCCCAGACTTTACAAGATGGCCACCGCGTACATGTTGGCCTGGCCTTACGGTCTCACCCGAGTCATGAGCAGCTTCTACTGGGACCAGAACATCCAGAATGGTAACGACCTGAACAGCTGGCAAGGACCACCACACGATTCCAACTACAACATTCTTCATGTTTCCACCAACCCGGATTTGACATGTAACGATGGTTGGATTTGCGAACACCGATGGCGCCAGATTTACAATATGGTTTGTATTAAAATCACTTATCTTATTCCGGCATTTGCATATTAATTATATAATAATTGAGACCCTTTACACTTCAGACCATGGTATTTATAACTACAATAACAATAATTGACATTGGTTTGATACGGTTAACTGATAATCCAGATTGAACAAAAACTGCATTATTCCACTATATTAAATCAGTGATTAAATGATGTGGTTAATGTTGGACATCATTTGTTTAATTATTGATTATAGGTGAAATTCCGAAACGTGGTTGATGGAACAGGAGTGGAGAACTGGTGGGACAACGGCGCGTACCAGATTGCGTTTTCTCGCGGCAACCGTGGCTTCCTGGCCATCAACAATGAAGACTTTTCCCTTACTGCAACACTGAACACTGGTTTGCCTGCAGGATCTTACTGCGATGTCATCACCGGAGGCCTGAGTGGTGGCTCCTGCACTGGACGTGTTATTACGGTCAACGGTAGCGGTCAAGTGAGTCTGGACATCAGCAACACTTGGGAAGACCCAGTGATTGCCATTCACGTCGATGTAAGTACTTTACTTAAAATAATCACCTTCATTTCCACTAACTTCAATTCTCTATTAACCTATTCTTCCATCTTCCAGGCCAAACTGTAACTTTCAGTCCACTGTATACTATCTGCATGCTCTATTGAACTAACTCACTGAAAGCATGATGCATGGATCGCAACTTTTGTGTTGAAACATTTTATTGATGAATAAATGTGTGCAATAACATGATCGACCATATATCGGTTTACGTATAACATTACATACTTGTAATTATTGTAAATTGCCAAACACATCTATGGGCTGGAAACTGCACGCTGATAGAGAGAGGTATTTTTAGTGTCATGTATGAAAAATCATGTATTGCATAAAATTCACAGTACGAGTTTTGCAAATACGTATATGTAGTAATTTTGGAATAAATAATAAGTGGGAATAAACCAGGATAGAAAAAAAACTTTAGATAGTAAAGGTATTCGGAGCATTTTATGCAATGCAAACAACGGATCCTATTTGGGCGGAGGATTTTGAAGGTGTTGAAATCTAAAATGTTGAGCTATTCCGAATGGTTTTATGATAAGAACCAAGCACTAACATGTTAAATTTTCTATGAATATCTAGGAACTTTACATATTCATCGAGTTACCCTTACAATAGCTGCCAATTAAACATTGTGCCGCAAGCTTCAACGTGTTCCCCAGGGCCCTATCTTGAGTAACAACTTGTATTTAATTTCCCCCTCCATCATGTATTCTACCCTTTGTTCAAACATGCATAACTGTACACTTATCTATGTGCAGTGTATTCCACATTAAAGCCCAATCCCTCAACCTGCAATTCCTTGCTTTGCTCTTAATAATCCACTACAACTGCTAACTTTGTATCAACTGCGAACTTACTAAAGCCTGGTTCTCACCAGCGCGTCAACGCATGCGTTCTGACTCACGTCGCAATGCGCGGCAATGACGCGCGGCATGACGCACGACGGTTCGTAAGTGACGCATTATTTTGACGCATGACGCGCCTGAAACGCATGCGTTGACGCGCTGGTGAGAATGAGCCTTAAGTGTGGACTTTATATTGATAACCTGGAGGAAAGTATTAACTAGAAATAACAAGGGCCATAAAACTGATTCTTGAGGCACTCAACTATAAACCCCAACCGATGTGAATGTTCCCCATTTATCACTACCCTTTGCTTCCCATCGGTCGGCCAGTTTTTAATCCACTGTAACAATTGCCCTTTTTCCTAAGCTTCGATGAATAAGTTTACCATGAATAACGTTAGCAAATGCCTAATATGTAAAGCATGACTAAACTATTTCTCCATTCAATAAACAAATTCTTTGTTATTTGGCATCAGGACATTTTAATGGTTCATTTACCTAACAAATCTACAGCAAATACCATTTCAACACGTAACAGTTTCTTAAATTCATATATACTACATTTAACTTTGAAGAACACCAAATACAACCAGCATTTTTGAATAGCCAGCGAATAATTCCATACAGAAGGGGAGAACATTTAGCCACGCGTCTGCATGTACTTGATGAGGTCAACTACGCGGCAGCTGTACCCATACTCGTTGTCGTACCTGGAAGAAATTTGCCAGAAATTTAACTTAAATGAATACAAGATAGTGACATGTGTAATGAATTCATACCAGGCAACAAGTTTCACAAAGTTCTTGTTCAGGGCAATTCCAGCTTTGGCATCGAATATGGAGCTGTGGCTGTCGCCGAGGAAGTCGGAGGACACAACCTCGTCTTCGGTGTAGCCCAAAATTCCCTTCCAATGGTCACTTTCAGCAGCTGCTTTCACAACAGCCTTGATCTCATCATATGTAGCCTAAAAAATGAAATTACAAATACACTGAAGCTGGTGTTTGAATTCTATATAGTCCTCCTCAACTGAGGGCATTTATGTGCTGCTTATAAATTGCCAGTGTGATTTCTGTTGCCCATTAAATAACACATTTGCCACTTGTACAGCAGTTGTTTACGTGAAGATGTGTGAAATGGACATGGAAAACGTACCTCTTTCTTAATGCGGCATGTCAGGTCAACAACAGAAACGTCTGGAGTTGGCACACGGAAAGCCATTCCAGTCAATTTCCTGCGTAATAACAATGCAATTACTAAATGTACAGGATAAAGGTAAATGCTGAAACTGTTTATGGTACAAACCCGTTGAGGTCTGGAATAACCTTGCCGACAGCTTTAGCTGCTCCGGTGGAAGCCGGGATGATGTTCTGGTTTGCGCCGCGTCCATCACGCCAAAGCTGTTGGCAGGAACAAATCATAATTAGTATTGTCACTTGATGAGGTGGTGCACATGGTTCCTATACCTTAGAGCTTGGGCCATCAACAGTTTTCTGAGTGGCAGTCACAGCATGCACTGTGGTCATCAGGCCCTCGACTATCTCGAAATTGTCATGGATGATTTTCGCCAGTGGAGCGAGACAATTGGTCGTGCATGAAGCATTGCTGACAATATGATTGGACACCTCGTATGACTCGTGGTTTACTCCCATGACGTACATTGGTGCATCAGCAGATGGTGCCGAGATGATGATCTTTTTTGCTCCGCCAACGAAATGAGCCTGTGTACATACATTAGATAAAACAATTGTAAAAATATGAACGTTACATTGTCATTGTGGTGTGCAAATACTTTGGCTTTGTCCAATGTGGTGAAGACACCCGTGGACTCTACTACGTACTCTGCACCAGCAGTTGACCATGGAATGTTGTCCGGTTTCATCCTGAAATGGACCACAAATTCCAAACATTAGAAAGCAATATGTACACCATTACAAAGTCAATCAAAATGAAATTTTTGTGGTGCTAGACAGTTTTTTGGCAGAATATCAATTCAGAGTTCATAAATTGCACTTGCCGGTTGACGTCCAAGTCAAATACCTTTTTATTCTGTCACACTACACAGCACACAAATAACAGTCAATTAACTAAATATATGCATGCTATATACTTACTCGGTAAAAACATGGATCTTATGGCCGTTGACCACAAGCATTCCACCTTCCTCATGCACATCTCCCTTGAAGCGGCCATGAGTGGAGTCATACTTGAACATGTAAACCTGAAAATCGAAAAGCATTTTGTCCATTGTAATATATTGTGAAAGATAAGCTTTGTAAACATGTAAAGTGATAAAATTGCATGTCCACCATGTAGTTGACATCGATGAATGGGTCATTGACTGCAACAACTTCAGCTCCTTTGTCCAAAGCTGCCCTTAGAACAAGGCGACCAATGCGGCCAAATCTAAATTTAATAAGACATCCATTTTAGTGAATTCCTCACTTAATATCAAACCCTAGTAATCATGGTTCATTAAAAATGAATACAAGTTTTTACAGATTACAGAAATTAAACTCTAGAAAAAAATATTCGAACAAAACAAAATGGCGTTTGGAACCTGTTGGTTTTGTTGGAATATTTTTAGACACATTAAATTTCAATTACTGTTATATTTTTGACATTGTTTAAAGCTAGGAATGCATTCACATTCTTACCCATTAATTCCGATCTTAGACATGTTGACAGGAAATTCGCTTGCTTTTTAAATCTGAATGTCAAGAGAAAAAATTAAGCGATAAGAAATTATTGCACGTATGTTATTCCACGTTCAGCAGAGGTGCGTCTCTTTAAGTGAATACCGGTACAGTACCGTTACCGATCGCCAAATGAAAAGTTCTGGAAACAATTGCATTTTTATATTGTAAAATTAATATTTCCAGTTTTTTAAAAGCGCAATCAATTCATAAATGGGTTAATTTGCTTGGTTCAAAAGATATTTAAAAATAAGTGTCAGTGCAGGATTGTGCATGTGCAGAAGATTTTCTGCAGGAGATTGCTTAGTCCTGCAGGAAATTGCATAGCAGGAATCTGTGTGCATTCAGGAAAAGTTTGTTTTTCTTACAAATTATTTGAGGGTTTTAAATTCCTGCAGACGCCTGCAGAAATTTTCTATCTAATTTAATACACAAATTTGATTCCATTGTTTATTTCGCCATCTGTACATAATTTATTGATTCTCAGGTCGTTTGGTAGTAACTAATTATTAGTAAATCCAAATAGACTTGCAGCAAATCATGGAAAATTGGAAATAATGAACTTTAGAAACATTTAACATGGGGAAAATGGCGCCCAAGATGGCTGCGCTTCACTGCGTACCGGTACGTCTCAAAACCGGCTCTGACAATACCGGTATACTGTATCAAACCGGTTCTCGGACAAGCCCATTTTTTCCCTGCAATAACCTTGACTGACCTCCGCTCGCGAACCAGCTCCAAAATGTAGATAAAAAATGCTCTATATATAGTTATACAGATATTTTCACGTACAAGAGCTTCCACACAGCAATGCTTACAGACAGAAAACTGTTTTATTATCTGCAATCAATGATATATCCCAAAATAAAAATTCCCTTACTACATATTGAAAATCGATCGCATTTCGATTTCTTGCGCGAATTATTTTTAACACTCGTAAGTAAATATGAAATGATCGATCGCAAGTACATCCTAAATAGAATAACATTTATGGATCACGCAATCGCACAAATGCAACTTTCTTGCATCAGAATCTTTTACACCTCGCAATAATTTCCCCTGCGACAATGTTTATCCTGCCTGTGACGTCACCGAATATTGCATGCCATCTATCACTTGCGCAAGAAAATTGCGCGTGTAATCGCGCATTCCGCAGAAATCTGGCAACAATAATTAAACTAATCCTAGGAATTGTAAGAAATGTAAATACACAGTTTCCATTTATTATTTTCACGTTGTGGAATCTTATGTAAATTATGCAATAGCAGCCGCGCAACATGCGGAAGCAACTTTCTTGCATGTAATCAGATTCCGCGAAACATCTCCTTGCATCCTATATTGGATATGCATGGGAGTGACGTCACGGTGTTGCATGCACTGTCGTTTACGCGCAATATAGTTGCGCGTTGCGCGATTATTTATAAAATCCGTGTAATAGCGTTAACATTGGGATAAACAACCAGGTAGATCTAACCAAAGATGAAATTAACTATGCAAGACAAGACAAATAAATATGAATGGTATTATTCATGAAATTTACTCACACTGAAAAATATCTAGACACTGGTCCTCCCCAAAGGTCGTCAGGACGAATTTGCTATTTGTCGGCAATTTTATTGGATGAGTGCTACTCTCTAATACAGACCCCTCGTATTACGGAAAATTACTATTGGTGCTGAGGTAATACATGCAAAGTATAGCAACGAAATTGCGCAGTGCTGCCATCTATTGGAAATCGTCATAAGTAATTGAAATTTTTCATGAAATTTTGATATGCATTTTATTATATCTTGGGCTTCTACTGCAAAACTGGGAAATGCATTTGTATCAGCCATAATTCATTGAAATCTACGTTCTTCAACAAAATATTTTTTTAAAGACGGAATGGATGCAAGCGGAAACCGAAATTAGTTTGGACGTTAGGCGCTAGCCGCTAGGTGGCAGCACTTCGTCATCGTCGTTACATTTCGCACATGATATCCTGGTGTGCGAGGCTACTTGGCGTCTGCCCGTCAATATTTGTCTGTCTCCTTCCTGAATCTGTCTTCGAGATCTGTGTGTGAATTTCTATCTGAAAATGTCGAAGCAGGAAACCGCCACTATACCTAATCATATTAAATTCCTGTACGGTGGTCTGGCTGGGTGAGTTGGATGTTTTAAATAGTGAATTTTTGTATTTCTGGTCGACTTTGATTGCAAAAGTCGAATTTTCGAAACTTTCTTGCGCGCTCGGTATATTGCGTGCAATGTTTAGCGTGTTATTGGACCGGAAATGTTGCATTGCAATCTACGTATTGCAACAAAATTGCGTGTGTTTTTAGCTTGCAGTATTTTCAGCCATTTTTAAAAATAACAAAACGGGGATTTGTTAGAAGTTTTTGAAATTGTAAATGTTATCCAGATGTACAAAATTGAAGTTCGTTTAAATATTATAACTATTTTATTTCGACGATGGCAATTAAAGCGGTTTGATGTTCTCGCGCAACTTTCGATGTCGGCATTTAATTGCGCGCAACTTTCAACCTGATGACACGTAAGCGAAGCATAGGCAAGTGTGCAACTTCTTGCATGTGAGAGTGAGCATTGCAATGTTGTTGCGTAGAATATTTTTTCCTCTTAATATGTTAATATGCAAGGTTAAAACGCTTACAAATTTCCTGTATGAAATGAAAAATATAATTCCCAAGGTTAAATAAATTTAACTAATGTTTGTAAACCGTGCTCTGTATAACAAAAAAAAATAATAAAATAAAATTGCACTTCGGTTAAATTCCATGTGATTTATTTATAAATCATGTCGGATTTCATTGCCAAAAAACCTTGAACTGTTTTGAAGATCGAGCTGCAATGGAAATATCCTTGACAGTAGCACATTATATCTTCCTCTAATTTAAAGATGTTATATATTACATGAAATAATTTGCAACCAATTGTGATATCTATCATAATAGTGTTATAATAATTGGACAAATGTTGATTGATTTACGATGCATATGGCAATTCGTAAATTGAGATGGCGTAAATCGGGGCTTATTTTTAATATTTTTTTATATTTTTTCCCCTTAGAATGGCAGCAACATTGTTTGTCCAGCCACTGGATTTGGTGAAAAACAGGATGCAACTCAGCGGTATACATTTTTTAATTTTTAAAATATTTTCTCTTTCATTTTTTTTTTATTAATTTTTTTAAGTCTTTGTTCATTTATTTCCTGGATTTTTTGTTTTGGAAATTACAGGTGAAGGTGGCAGAGTCAAGGAACACAAAACAAGTATCCATGCAATTGCTTCTATTCTTCGCAATGAAGGAGTTGTTGGAATATATGCTGGGTAAAATCAGTAAAATAGATGGTAGTAATTCTACCTTGAACTAAATTCTGCTAATACAGCAAAAAGTAACATGTTTGTTATGAACAGTTCTGTAAGTAAAGTCTTGATATATAATAATATTTTTTTAGATTATCAGCTGGTTTATTGAGACAAGCGTCATACACAACAGTGCGGCTGGGCACTTACACGTGGCTGTTCGAACAAATTTCCAGGTCAGCTACATTCCTGATACAATAAAAATTGTAACTACTCGTTCAATTTACTGAATACGTGACTTGTATTTTTGCAGTGATGGGAAACCACCTAATTTTGCCAGTAAAGCTGGCATAGGAATGGCCGCGGGGGCAATCGGGGCCTTCGTGGGAACGCCCGCAGAGGTTTCGCTCATTAGGATGACTTCAGATGGCAGGTTGTTCATTTGTATGCTAAACTTGTCTCCTTATTAATAATTTAAGTTATTATTATGCAAAAGCAATTGATTACATTTGACTGGTTTGCATGATAAAGGCTCCCTGTTGCGGAACGGCGCGGCTACACGAATGTTTTCAACGCGTTGATGCGAATAGCTCGTGAAGAGGGAATTCTTACTCTATGGCGGGTAATTTATAATTTATTGAAATATTTGTTTTGGTTGCATATTATCTCTTAACATAAACGAGGAACATTTTATTTTTAGGGTTGTGTCCCAACAATGGGAAGAGCAATGGTTGTGAACGCTGCGCAGCTGGCATCCTATTCTCAAGCCAAGCAATACCTTTTATCAACAAGTGGGGAAATATGTTTATACTTATACACCTGTGTATATAAATGCATTCAGTAACTTTATTTTTCTAGAATACTTTGAGGACAACATTTTGTGCCATTTTGGAGCGAGCATGATCAGCGGTCTTGTGACAACTGCAGCCTCAATGCCAGTTGATATTGCCAAAACAAGGCAAATATTAGTATTGTATTCTTTCAGTGTTCAGAAACTAGTACAATATAGAAAACCTTTATTTCAATTTAACAGAATTCAAAATATGAGAACCATAAATGGAGTTCCTGAATATAAGGGTGCTATGGTAAGTTGTCGCAATTGTGTTGCATGTGTCAAAGTAAATTACTTATGCGTGTTAATTCCTTTTTTGTTAGGATGTGTTGACAACCGTTGTCAAGCGAGAAGGGATTTTGAGTTTATGGAAAGGGTTTACGCCTTATTACGCACGATTGGGACCACACACCGTGCTCACCTTCATCTTCCTCGAACAAATGAACGGCTTCTACCGCCGCAAGTTCCTCGGAGGAGCCTCGTCCACCGGAGGATTTTAATCCAAAGATAAAGATACTTTATTAGTGTATTCTTACGTTTTCTCTCCTATTACAAAGCAATCAAAATCTTGGATTTTGCTAGTCGCCCGTATAGCAACACTTGATTACATTGAGGGAAAACTATTTTTGAAAGCAATATGATTGCTTTTCAGTCATCCCCGCCAATGGGTTTCGGTTTTGTACAGATGTTTTATGTATACGCTATGATGTGGTTAGAACCAACCGGTAATAAAATTATCACTGCAGATTATATGTATCCACATTTGTCACTGTTCTATTTATTTACGATTTTACATGATTTGACACCTATTTGTAACTTTGTTTTGCTCATTTGCAGATTCAGCGTAATAAACACCGAGCTGAGAGGTCTTCAGCGGCTTCCTTGCCATTAAGATATTCAACAAGTGCTATAGCAAACTCGAAGCAAGTTCCCGGCCCTTGGCTAGTTATCAGATTGCCATCACGGACAACACGTTCAACCTTGTACTGATACGGTCCTGTAACGTAAGAATACCTCAAATTAATTGGCACTTCTCAATATGTAGATTGATGAATATAAAATCTTTTTTTTTTTGGAAAAGTACCTCCATCAAATTTATCTTGAACACTAGGGTGTGAAGTCAACTGCTTTCCCTTCCCGATCCCGTGAGCCAACAGTGCTGTGGATGCTGAGACGGGTAACAATTTCGGTTAGAATTTCATAATGAATGGTATGACCCTTGGTATGACTATACATTTATATTATTTGATAGGTATTATTGAACAATTGTGCATACCTGCGCATATTGTACCAATGAGTTTGCCTGCATCTTCATGCTTTTTCAGGATTTCTCCAACCGATGCATTCTGAAAAAGTATTAATCATTTTAATAGTAGAATGAATTATAAACTTACTGTATAATATAAGTATGTTGTTTTTATTCTATATAGTTTTAATACTTCTGCCATATTCACGGAACCCGTAAGTCCTCCAGGAAGGAGAACAGCATCAAAGAGGTCCTTGTTATTAATGACATCCTGCAGTGAAGTATCTGGAGTTATAACTACATCCCTGCTACATTTTACAGCACTTGATCCGCTTATTCCAGCAGTAGTCACTGTAATCTATGTAGTATGCAAGCAGATAAAATATAAGGTAACTGTTCAAGGTTATATATGTTCATTATATAAATATATTAATATAAAAATATTTATATGTCAAATAACCCCAGCTCTTCGCAACATGTCAGTTGTAATTACAAACTCCATCTCCTCTGATGCTTCAGCAATCAACACAAGAGCTGTTTTCGACATTTTTCTAAGGAATTGGGAAGTTATAGGATATCGACGAAGAAATTGCGCAGCCGACAAACAGCTGTACTTTGCAAAAGTGATCATCGATAACGCCCTCTAGCGTCAGTTTCCAGAACCGGACTTTCTTCTGGGCACCTAGCTGAAGCGCCGTAATAAAAAGTTAGAAACCCGTAGATTTTTTGACCTTTTTGTACTTGTGAACATGCTGCAATCACGCCGCAACATGATTCCCGTTGTAGTTTTGTGTTTATTCGTTAATTAATCTTGTAAAGATGTCGCGTATTTTAACAGCTAGACGTGTTTCTTGTAGTAAGGAAATTTTAAGACAGTTATTTGAGTCTCGTGCGATAGAGAATCAAAACGTTAAGCCTTTTCTCGCTTGCATCGGCTGCAAATCAGTGCATTTCGACGCTTCGATTTCAAGTTGGTATCAAATCCCATGCAATATTACTATTCTTTAACGTTTGAAACGTTCGTAGCACGCATGTCTGTTGAATATGCACTGTAGTATCAAAGTTTGTACTATGTACAGTATATAGCTCATTGGATTGACTTACGCCTGTGTGGTAAAAGATACGCATGACTTTGTATGTCTTTGTAGTTTCAGATGGGCGTAAGTCGGTTGTGCATGTCCTTGTTTACATTTTAGG
The DNA here is from genome assembly GCA_034696005.1 of Glomeris marginata. Taxonomy (NCBI): domain Eukaryota; kingdom Metazoa; phylum Arthropoda; class Diplopoda; order Glomerida; family Glomeridae; genus Glomeris; species Glomeris marginata. Next base: position 6,156 of record JAQFZQ010001498.1, on the reverse strand, counting down.
TGTGTACAATTAATGTTTATTATTTTTCTTTTTAGATGCCTTGATTGGGCAACGACAGAAGACTTCTTGGTGCTTATCGAGGTCATTTTATCGTACATTTCACAGTAAGAAGTCAAAAAAGAGGAAAAACGATAGCAATAAAGGTGATTTGTTTAATTTAATTCCTGTATAAATTTGTTAGCAGCATATTTTGCAGGTCTTCATTAATATTGTACATTCAATAATATTTATATGAAATAATTGTGTATTTCAAAGTGATTGATAAAATCCCTGGCATGTCCATTTGTAAATTTCCAGATAACAAAGATGCCAATACAGATGTTTGCAAAGTTGAATCTGAATCGTTGCAAAATGCAGCCATTAATCTGAAATTCCCGGCGAAAAATTTCTTAATGTCACCGAATGACAACTTCAGCTTCATTTCACCCGGTATCCAGAAACCATACCATGAAGACACCGGTATGTTGAGGTACTCCACCCGTGAAGCCATTGCCGTCGATCCTTTCGCTCCTGGAGAATATTCCCATGAACCGAACATTGAAGGTGTTGACACGCACGACGATGTTTGTGAGGAAATAATGGAGATTGTGCAGACTTTAAAAAAGCAGCAAATGGAAGTTTCTTCTGACTCTGATGGCAAGAAACCTATCAAGAAGAAGAAGATACCAAAAGCCAAGCGTAGTTTAAGCTTGCAGGAACGTGACATTTTGGCTAAAGTGAAGAACGAGGAACTTGAAAAAGCAACAAGGGAATTGAATATGAAGCTCAATTTAAGCACGTATCTCGATGTCTGCGTTAGCGCAAACATGGTATATTTTTTCTTACATTCGTTACATCTGATTTGTTATAACTGTGATTTTCAATGTAATATTTTCTTCCCCAAACAGGTTAACCGTGCATATTCAACTCTAGTCTTCTATCGAAACAAAGGACTCCGCGTGCGCAATATGCCTGAAATTCGTGATGTTGAGATATATAACATCGTACTTAAAGCATTGGCTGACAATGTAGCTTCATTGAATATTTGAAATTTAGTTTAATACGATATTATTGACTGTATTTACAATTTTGTATATTTTTCTAGGGACATGCTGATAAAATCACTTCACTCCGAAATATGATGTCAGAAGATAGAATTTCGCTTAATTTGGAGAGCTTTGCCGCACTTTTAGGTTGTTTTGCTTCTGTGAAAAATGCTAATCCTGAGGATGTCAATAAAGTCATTGAAGAGATGCATAATATGGTAATAATGTAATTACCAATGGGTCAGTCCATTTTGTGATTGTAAAATCTTGGTTGGATATTTTTAGGGGTTAAATTTGTCAGACATCTTTACGCAATGTTCCTTGCGCGGTGAACAGCACGAGAGGATTCTTAAGGTTGTTAAACTCATTCAGGTAGTTTATAGAGTGTATAGTGTAGTAACATATTATATTTTATTTAGGTTATACGAATTGCGATGCCAGAGTTTGAACCCGTTCCAATTTCTATTCCCACGAATTATAACTGCAATCTGCTGAACATCCTTAATGAAGAAACAAACGAAGTATATACACCTACATTGATTATCTGATTTCAAGTGATTGATAATTATGTGGTTTTTAATTTAGTCAAGAACATACTCTCCAGGTGGAAGTGCAATTGCGTTCGGAAAGCTGTTGAACGGATTTGAAGAACAGCTGCAATGTGAATTGTTGGGTCAAGTTACTATAAAATCTGTGAAAAAGGTTGTTGTTGACAAGAAGATGGTTGATGCGGTAATTAAAGTCTTACCAGCTGCTTCCAAAGAGTATATAATCCATTATATGTATTTTTTATACTGTGTTACCTATTTATTGAATAGAGAGAGCAACTGCATGAGTATGAAAACATATGGAGGTCCGTCTTGACAGAATCTTTTGAAAGAAATGTTAAAGAAATCCAGCAAAAAACTAGTGGTAATACTTGAGTACCACATTGGTCTTGATATAAACTGCATTGTTCGATAATTATCTTTTTACAGGAAGTAAGTTTGTAAATGTTTACCCGTACTTAATGAGTTTGGAGCCGAAAACTTACGTAGATATCCTGCTTCAGGTGGATATAATGTATACTTCAAAACATGTACATTTTCGTCAACTAACTTCTGTGTTGCTTTTAGGAAGTGCGTCTTCTTGGTGAATCTTCTGAGACATTTAGCCCATCAGCAGGGTTTTTGCATGTCCATACTGGACTAAAAGTCATGAATCGTTATATTGTTCAGAAAAAGTTGAAGAATAAAGTTGTCAATAAGGTATATTTTCCCCCGTAGTAATTTTCCGTTTACTATTATTGTGAATTACAAGGTTGTTTTTGCATTGTTTACCCAGATCTCGCTTATGTACAAGGAATACTGTAAATACTACTCATGTGAGGACATCACTTCAAAATACACTCCACGTGAATATTGGCAAAAACTCTTAGTGGAACACCAAAGTGGACCAAATATTGTGGGTTGAATTTTGCAAACTGTATGAAATGGTGTATGTTGTTGGACTGTAATAATGATTGTCTTTTGTAAGGATGCTGAGGAGAAAACATGGCCACAAGATATTTTAACTGAGGTATAAGGGATCCGTGTAATGCGAGGAAGTTATTATTTGTATGTTATTGAATACAAATTTGTGATATTTCAGATTGGGAAGTTTCTCCATGGAATGATTCTCTCTGAAGTTAAAATAAACAGAGATGGGTACGTAAACTTTCACAAATTAATATCGAACAAGTATTTCATTTACAGTCAACTCGCGTTCAGCACCATTGTCACGTTATTGTTTGCAGTGTAATTTACTAAAATTGAAGTTGGCTATAAAGGTTGACTGTAATGAAACCACGTATACTGTATTAGCGTCTCATTTTACCACTGACTTTGTTATTTTGTAGGCGTTATATTCCTGCATTTTATAGTATTTATAGAAATTCTAGCTATCATTTAAAAGAGGAGATTAAGGTATGATTGTTTATTAGTTTGTTGTTATATTTATATGGTTGGTATTAATTAATTCTTTATTGACAGCCACATCCGTACCTTGTCAAATTGTACAAACAAGCTTCATTGGAAGACTTGACTTTTGAAAATATCACCACTCCTATGCTGTCACCTCCGTTACCGTGGTACTCTGTTCGTACTGGAGGCTTAATTTTATCCTCCGGTAACTCAGTTTCTTCTGTTTTCAATCTGCTGTGTCTTTTGTCAATTTAGTCACATTGTATATTTTCTTGTATTTAGCTAAAATAGTACGTCTTCCGTCCGGTGCCGCTCTCCAAAAACAAAGGATTGATTCAACTCCTTCTCAACAACTCTATCCTATATTTGACGTACTAAATCAGTTGGGTGAATGCCCCTGGATTATAAACAACGAGGTAAGTAATTGTTATGGTTCAATTTTACTGACTGTTTTACATTTTGAACTTATTTGATACTTGCAGATGTTGGACCTGGTTATCGAAGTTTTCAATAATAATGGAAACGAGCAGCTGGACATTCCCGTGCCGCCATCGCAATGTCCGGTGGCGCCAACCTTGTCTCCGTAAGTATTGTGCTGACAACCACATATGATCAATTGTATGATTCTATATTTATAATTTGATTGTATACTGAAGGGAAATGTCTCGGAAAGAGAAATTTGATGTTGCCCGTCAACGTGTTGCACTGAAGCGGAAGAAGGCGGAAATGTACAGTCTATGGTGCGACGCCCTGTACAAATATTCAATCGCTAACCATGTATGTTAATTATACCCAGATCTATGAAACTTCTCACATTTTAGTCACCGTAATATTTCGAACGCAGTAAATTTGGTATTTATATATACTTTTTTTACCACAGTTTAGGGATAAAGTCTTTTGGTTTCCACACAATCTGGATTTTCGAGGGAGAGTTTATCCTTGTCCGCCTCATTTCAATCATTTAGGTTTGTAACCAGATCTTAAAACCAGTAAATTTCATTGTTATTGTGTACATTATATACTTTGTTTTTTTTTGGCACGTGCAGGGAGCGACGTAAGCCGCGGCGTTTTGATGTTTGCGAATGGGAAATGCCTCGGAGAGAATGGTTTGAATTGGCTTAAGATCCATGTGGTGAATTTGACTGGACTTAAAAAACGGTAAGCTTCCGAAGAGGAAGTTAAATCACTGGGTGGACAATATTGCCCAGCTTATTAAACAGCTGGATTTTTATAAGTTCAGGTCTTCTCTTGCGGAGAGGTTGCAGTACGCGAATGAAATCATCGATACAATACTGGATTCTGCCGATAAGCCATTAGATGCAAGTTTCAATCATTAATAATTATGTATGAATAGTTGTTAACATAATTTTGTAACAATTAGGGCAAGAAATGGTGGATGGATTCAGATGAACCGTGGCAAACTCTGGCTTGCTGCAAGGAGATCGCGAAGGCCATTCGATCTCCCGATCATACCAAATACGTGTGTCATTTGGCCGTCCATCAGGTATAAGTTTGTGAAAGTCTTCCTTGTTTGCTGTATTCATTTGTAACGGTATGTCTTTTATTTAGGATGGGTCTTGTAACGGTTTGCAACATTACGCTGCGCTTGGGCGTGACCAAAAAGGTGCTGAACAGGTGAATTTATCTCCGATGAACCTACCTCAGGACGTGTACAGTGGAGTTGCAGCTTTAGTGCGTATTTACTTCATATTATGTTATGAAACTATATACAGAAAATATGACATATATTGCGTATTGTTTCATGAAGGTTGAATCGGAGCGGGTTAAAGATGCAGCAAACGGCAATAAAATTGCCCAGATTTTGGAAGGCTTTGTGAGGAGAAAGGTGAAGTAAAAATTAAATTAAGCATGTTAGTTAGTAACATATTATCTTATTGTAGTTTATGTTTGCATGACAGGTGATAAAACAGACTGTGATGACTACAGTGTACGGTGTCACTCGCTACGGTGCTCGGCATCAGATCGTACGGCAGCTCAACGATATACCAGAGTTTCCACCAAAGCATGTTTGGGCCGCGTCAAGTTACCTAGCAAACAAGACGTTCAACAGCTTGCATAAGTTGTTCACAGCTGCTAGAGACATTCAGGTGTGTTACTGATTCAAAATTTCAATGGTATGGAATAATTTCAGGGTTCCTGCTAAAGCTATAAAACTTGTACAAATTATATTGCAATTTCAAACCTTTATCTTCAATTGCCCTGTTTGGGAACCCTGTAATTTACTCATAATTAATACAGTAAAAATGTCAGTTTCATTTAATAAGTTGTGAATATATTTTACACATTTTGGCAAGTGAAATTGAAGTCTTTTGTATGTCACTCAGGATTGGTTCACCGAATGCGCGCGTCTCATATCCCTCGTTTGTTGTCAACCGGTGGAATGGGTAACACCATTAGGTCTTCCAGTTATTCAGCCTTACTATAAAACCAGTAAAGGATTAGCAGCTGCTCAGGTGAGATATTTTGTAGCGTAAACACAGTCTGAAATTGGGCATCTTAAAAAGCAGGATGTGTTTATATCTCAAATGCAGAATCGCATGGAAAAGAAGAAGTCCAATATAGGCACGAATGCAGAGTAAGTGAACTGTATATTACTACCAACATTTTAATTTAGCATGACATTATTAAGTTTATAGAAGGTACAATTTGAGCAATTTTGTACGAGCAGGCGGCCGAATACAATGAAGCAGAAGAATGCTTTCCCACCAAACTTCATCCACTCGCTGGATTCGACACATATGATGTTGACAGCACTATTTTGCCAAAGGTAACATCAGTTAAGGGACGACGACGCGCACGACCGGGGGAGCGTCTTTTGGGGGTGGTAAATCGCGTTTTCGGAAACTTGCGATATTAATTTTGGAGAAACGAGGCGCTATTTCGAAAAACTAACGCCAGTAGGTTGTTCAGTATGTCCTGGAGTACCTATGGTCTTCTCGGTTTTTTGAAATACGTATTCGTTTTCAAATAGGACGAAAAATGGCACTCCAAATCGCGATTTTTGATGCCGTTTTGTGCCATTTTTCGTCCTATTTGAAAACGAATACATATTTGAAAAAACCGATAGAACCATAGGAACCCCAGGACATCCTGAACAACCTACTGGCGTTAGTTTTTCGAAATAGCGCCTCGTTTTTCCAAAATTAATATCGCAAGTTTCCCAACCGCCA
>JAQFZQ010001497.1:0-19160 GCA_034696005.1 Glomeris marginata | reverse complement strand
TTTTAACCAAGTTGTGTGTATTGACCAGTATTTGCAGGCCTGTTGCACGTTAAAACACCACTGGACTTATCATTATGGAAGTGGACTTATATTTTTGGATTACATGGCTTGTGGTTGAATCATGTTTTTATTGGTTTCATGTTCGATTACTTGAATTCCTGATATTAGTTCTGATTAAGTAGACATCAGACTACAATGTGTACATAATTGTTTCAATACTTTACAAGTGCAACGCCGATTATAGTCAATAAAAGTGAGCAGTCATGCAAATCTCAGGTGGACTTATATTTATGAAACTGGGTGTATATACTTTGGTTCAGGTGGGGCAAGCGAACTAACCGACGCCGGGATGACAAAGTATATAGCTCATTGGCACAAGTGTACTGTTGGTATTATAGCTCATTGGTTAAGTTAGACCGTCTCCACTATACATTAGTCCAAGAGTGCACCAAGTGGATTGCTACACCCGTATTGATTGCTTTTCACTAGTGCCATCCATGGGTTTGAATACGGCAAAGTCACTTGACCAGCAGGGTTTTTTGCAAGGAGGGCGCAAGGAAGGGCATCTGGCAGTTTGTATGGGGGGGGGCGGCCATCTGGTATGCTCTTACCGCTTTTACCCTGAAAAATACCGTATATTTTCTAACTAAAGCCGGGTTCCAATTGAAGCCCGGTTTCCAATTGAAGCCCGATTTCTAATAGAAGCCGAGTCATTTTGGCCAGTTAATTATTAAAAGCCGGTTTCCAATAGAAGCCGGGGGCTTGCATTGGAAATCGGCACAAATTCCGCTTGTGAAGCGCCATTATATTCTACTGGTAGCTCTCTCGCTGTTAATAAGGTTGCTTCCTCTACCTTCAGTGGAAATAAACCGAAATAACATTACTATTATCACTTGAACGTGATATCTGAATTTTTGTGCCGGCCATCGGTGGGTGGGATTTGACATTGTAATCGAGGTTAATTTTGCTTTTCTATCAAATTTTTTTATGGAACATGGACCAAACCCCTCGTAAACGCAGGTTGCATATTGATTAGTGTCATTGTGTTTGCAATATTTGGTCTCCGATTTTGTGTACGAATAAATAATAGCATAATAGCCTGTCTCTAATAGAAGCCTGGTCTGATAATCCGAAATTTGAATAGAAGCCCCGGCTTGTGTTAGAAAATTTACGGTACTATAGCCAGCCAATGGCAAGCAAGTTTCGCTATCCGCTACCCCGTAGCGCCATCTATCGGCTGGCTGTAGCGGACGGAAATAGAGCAATTTGCTATTCGAATTTCGAAACGAAAGCGTAGCGCTCGGAGGTGAAGCCGGAGCGGGGATTTTGTTTATCGTTTCGAGGTTTTGGTAAGGTTTAATCGCTTTAATTGACAATTTATTGATCGGAAGCTGAAGGTGTGCAGAAATGGCAGAGGTGAAAACGATGACGAGCGTCGAGTTGAGCGCTTACAGAGACCAACATTTCAAGGTAGGCTTCACATTCGTCCATTTTCCTAATTTTCGAATATATTAACTGATGAAAATTGGGTTGACACAGGGAAGTCGTGCTGAGCAGGAACGACAATTGCTGCAAAGCTGCACGTTGTACATCGGCAATTTATCTTTCTACACGACCGAGGAACAGATCCACGAGTTGTTCTCGAAATGTGGTGACGTCAAAAGGGTCATCATGGGTCTGGACAAGTACAGGAAAACACCTTGTGGTTTCTGTTTCGTCGAGTATCCTTTCCAAACTTCTGTCTTCCTGCCAGTCAAACCCCAAATATACAGGGTTGCTACCAAAACGGAAAATACGGAAACACAAAATATTGCGCGAATTGAAATTAATTGTGCACAACGTTTTCTCTTGGGGATATTGGCTAAAAATTCAGGAAATTTGTCAACATTCATATAAACGTGTATCTTGATAGCCTTACATAAAAATTATTAAGAAAAGTGTTCACAATAAAGTATATATTTCTTTGAATTTTAATATGAGTCAAGGATTTTCATACGGTGTCCTGACCTACGTAGAATATAATCAGGAAAGTTTGTGTAATCACTGGAAAACATGGAAAACTCAGGGTAATTTACTTCACGGGTTTTGTAGCAACCCTGATATACATTCATGACTATTTGTGTGGACTCTTTCTTTGTTTTGAAGTGTACAGCTTTAATTGGGGGCTACATATAGGTTCATTTTTTTTATTTATATAATAGTGTAAGAAGTGAGCTGCAATATCTAAAGGTAGTAAATGAAATTTAAGCATTTTACATCTGGTCATGATCTGATAATACAGGCAAAATAGCATCGTCAATCATTTAAAACTATGAATTTAAGGATGATGTACAGTAAAAACCGTGTAGTCAACTCGAAGGGATAACCCATATTGGTTGATTGCAACCGAAGTCTCTTCTAAACTTTGCATACAACTATCAGAATCTATAAATTAATTCGGTCACATTCCTTGATTGAATCCATTGAGAACTTTAGCATCCGTCAATTCTGTCCAAAAAGATTCAGTTCATTGTGTTTAAATCAGTTTTAATATTAAAGTATAGTTTATTTTCTGTAAGACTGTTCAACAGAACCACAAATACATATTATGAAGACCGCATTGAACATGGAATTGTTGACTATATCAGGTGCCGAAACCCAATCTCTGGCCAAAATCGGTTTCGTAACTCAGAAGTGATTATAATTTTAAACCGTACCTTAATACGCATTCTAAACGTTCTCTTATTGAACATTAGGCATTTCAACAGCTTTGGGTTTGAAATTTTAAAATAAAAATCGGCTAATACTATCTGGATAGCTTACCGTAAATACAACCAACACACAGATTATTTATTATCTTCCAATAGATTTACATAAGTGGAATTAACTCTATTGTCGCCAGATATTATTTGAGGAAGGATGCTGAGAACTCGATGAGATACGTGAACGGCACGCGATTGGACGACAGAATCATCAGGACAGATTGGGATGCTGGGTTCATAGAGGGACGTCAGTTTGGAAGAGGAAAGAGTGGAGGACAGGTATATCATATAATGTCACACTGGGGTGTCCAATGAACTGGAATTACTTCTTTTTAGTCATTTTGAATTTTGGAAACACGTATCGGTACGTATTCATCAACTTGCGTGCGAGATTCAATGTTATATTTGCCAAATGTTAATTAAAAAGATGTTGAACCATTGCACATATAAGGTAATAATTTTAAACATTATGTTGTTTAAAATCTGACATTACAGCAGCTTTGGATTTTAAAACAAAAAGCGGCTAATACTTTCCGGATAACATAGTATCTTGGAAACAAAACGAGTAAATGCCATTGATGATCCAGGAATCTTGAATTTCAAGTTCAATAGACACCCACCCATTACAGTGTTATTCTTTATGTACACTGTATAGAATAGTGGCACTTTATTTTAAACGGCTATACTAAAAGACTGAATTTTCAGGTTCGCGACGAGTACCGGACCGATTTCGATACCGGACGCGGAGGATACGGAAAGATTGTGCAGCAGAAAGTACCGCAAGCTGTCTCTTGATTCATTTCACCTCTTTTGGTACGCACTTCATTTATTGTCTGGCCAGAAAACATTAATCTAAATAAATACATACAACGGCATACAGGTTATTTACGTTTAAATTTGTAACAAAATTCTACTGGTCCTTTAATTTGCTGGATATCATCTCCCTAAACTGCGACAGGATCTTGTTCTCTCTCTTGGCCCTTTCTTCCTTGTTGAACATTGCCAAAGCTCTCTTTTCATCAGCACTGTAGATCTGGTTCTCTTTGCGCAAACGTACGGCCTCCATGCGGCGATGTCTGATCAAAATTCAACCGCGTTCTCGTTTTTAGATTTACTCTGGTGTTACGGAAATTAGAAACTGGTTTTTATAGTTACCTGCTTCCGCTCATCACATAGCCCACAGCTTCGTAGGATTCTATCTGGTCACTGGTCAGCCCGATCTCTCCTCTTCTGGGGATACGTTTGCCTTCTGCAACGTACGCGGCCATCGCGGCACCTTCGCCGGGCAGAAGGGCTTTGCCGTAACTGCGACAGTAATTCGGTTTAAGTTTAATTAAGTACACTTAAATTAAGATTGCAGAAACCTTGCAGGAAATTGACGGACTGAACTTACTCTTTGTGAGTCAACTGCACGTGACCCTTCGGAGCGGGGCCGACTTCGGGTTCGCTCAGCTCATCTTGCTCTTTCTCTGCAGATCACAATTAATTAAGACACGTTATCGTCAGGGGAACGCAAAGTATTTTTGTATATACTTACTTCTCTTTTCCACCCAAATTTGGAACTGTTCAACTTCATCTTTCTCATCGTCGGAATCTTCTTCGGAGTCGTCGCTGGAACTTCGAGCCCTCTTCGCTTTCTTGCTCTGTTTTTTCTCCTTTTTGGATTTCTTCTTTTTGCTTTTGTGTTTGTCTTTCTTTTTCTTTTCTAATTTGTTTGTTTTGTTAAGATCGTTGCGAAAATGAAAAACGGAGGGACAAACTTACTGCTTGATCTGCTGTGACCGCTTTCTTTTTGAGTCTTTCTTACTCTTTGCTCGGTGGTTCTTTCACCATTGTGTGATGCGTCTCTGTTTAAAAACAAACGGGAATTATTGCGTGTAACATCAATACAATTCGTTAAATTAAGAATTATGTAAGTGACATCACTTTCTGGAATTTTTAAGTTGCAGAGAAATTAATAGGGGGGAATAAGATTTGTTTTACTATGTTTGGTGGAATAATTTTATTTCAATGTTCAGAAGCCATGTACTACTTTATTGGAAGCGTTTATGTAATCATGTCTAACATAGCAAGTTGAATTCTCCCCAATAGTGACCTAATTTACGGACGGCCCCTGAAAAAATACAAGTACGCACTCTTCGTCCAGCGATTCTTCCCACAGTTCAGGCACACCGGTGATTCCGATCAGCTCCCTTTCTTTCCGCCTTCTGCAACATTGGGAAATGTTATTATCTTCGAGTTTCAGCGTAATTTTAACTATTAATGACGGGGAAAATGTGGATTTATACGCGGCCATGAAGTCGTCTGATGGCTCGTTGCTATTCGCGATGCCAGCTGCCCATTTGGCTCTGTAACCACTTTTCTCGTCATATTGATCGCCGTATCCTTTATTAGAAGGACTTCTTTTCCTCGGGCGACGAAAATCTTTGCCACGTCCAGCAGTCGGCGAAATTGACCGTCGTCGAGATCTGGATCGGGAACGAGACCGAGATCTGGACAGCGCCATTTTGGAATGTTCTTCGAAAAGTAGGCCTAAATATAGAGAGTATCGCCAAGTCAGATCATGGACGCCATCTTGATCCCAAACTATTTGAAATTTGGGGATAGGTGGTATAGGCCAGGAGTTGGCAGCATGTTTGTCGTGGATTTTTATAAATGTAATTATTGAAATGAATGCATAAAAACCATGGATGATAATATTATGTCCATTAAGTGGTCAAATTTTGTAAAGTTTTGGAAAATAATTCGCCCCCTGGTGGCAAACAGAAGCATTACTTTTGGCAATTATTGCAGAAGCGATAACTAACTAAAATTCCTGTTTGCCATACATGTGCCGTGTTTAATTTTCGTAGGGAATAGTGTGTTCAAACGTTATGTTGCAATATTAGTAATATATAGGTACTATTGAATTATTATTTTTCGATTTCGCAGTTCATATGATGGGATAATGCGTCGGTGCAGGCAACACACTATCACAAATCGATATATCGCGATAACTCGATCTTAAAATTAAATTTATTCCTTGCAAAAGCTAAGTAAAAATTGCCAGAAACCTAAGAAAAACAAAGTCTGTACTATTTTCTTCTAACATACTTCATAAAAGCATTCCTATTGGTTGACAAACGTGGAATTTAAGGCGAAAATATCGCAACGGCATATCGATTTGAATTTTCCGTAACTCCGCCCACAGAGGAGTCCGTGTTGCGCGGCAAGTGACGGAATCGCAGCTCGCACATTTACGCCTCACATTCCCCTAGACGGGCCGGTTTGGACTGATAGGTGGATGATTAGTGGTAGAATTTGCGTTAAATTAGGAAATCTAGCGATTTTTAGAAGGTTTCACGTGACAGTCTTGTTTCGAGAAAGAAGTCGCAGTTGCCAGCTTTGCCAGCTTCAAACTCGTGGAGTTTCGTCATTGTTAAAATCGCTAAAAATGGATACAAAGAAACCTTTCGAACGCTTGCCAGCGCACGTAGTGCCAATTAATTACGATATCACGCTAAAACCCCAATTGGAGAAGTTTACTTTTAGCGGGATTGAAATTATAGATGTGCAGGTGAGGGCGAGAACGTGTTTGCAACTTTGTTGCACGAGATAGTTGAGCGCGCAAGTTTTGTGTGATGTGCGGGTTGAATAGTTGCACGAGATGGTATCTCGTGCAAGAAAGTTGCGAAAGTCGCTCGTACGGGGGTTTTCCGCGTCTAAAATTTTATCTTTCCTTCAGGTGAAAGAACCAACTGCGAAAATCGTGTTGAACGCTTTCGATGTCAATATTGAGAACGTTTCTTATCAGTCAGAAGTGTCTGGAAATGCGGATGGTGAGTTTATTTGAAAAGTTGCTGTGAAATAATAGCTATTATTTCACGGGTGCATGGCCATGCATGATATATCCATAGATATATCAATTTCAAGAGCAAACACCTGCCATATTCCCAAATATAAACTATAATACTAAATGTGTAAACTACTATTGCTACTATATTAAAAGTAATTATACTAATAATTGTAAAAACTGAAGGTTATATAGAATTTGTGAAATTTTCATTTTCATTTCCAATCAATATTTAAAAATTGGCATGAACATTAAAATTTTCAGATTATTCTTTAATTCCTTGCTATATGTGTTTGTTGGTATAAAATTAATCTGTAACAGTGTCAACCATTTTAGGATTTACTAATATGTTTTCCAACAATTTTACTTTAAGAAGTTTTTATTATAATTTGTGGTTTTGTATTTTCATTTTGAATTATATTGAAGATATACATTCTTGATCAAGTAGTACTACGAAATAACTCATTTTGTTATAAGAATTCATATTGTATTATCAGAATTAATATTACGTTATAATAATTTATATTGTGTTACAATTAATTATTATGAATTCAGACATTTTATAATAATTTCTCATTTTTTCAGCTCTTCAATGTGAAAGAATAGATTCGTCTCCTGAAAATGAAACTGCAACGTTTCATTTTGCCTCACAAATCCCACTTGGTAATGGCAAATTAACTTTGAAATTTTCCGGGGAACTAAACGACAAGTTAAAGGGTTTCTACCGGGCCAAGTATCAAGGACCATCCGGAGACACGAGGTACATGGCAACAACTCAGTTTGAGGTACGTTAACTATAACTTGTAAATATTTTATACAGGATGTCTGCTAACATGTATGCCAAATTACAACCAAAATCAAACCCAAGTAACTATTTTTTTAGCTTTAAAGATGAACTAACAGTTTTGAAAGGTATTAGTAAACAAAAAAGTTGTTAATATTATAAATTCAGGAGATTTATTCCATGTGCTAACTTACCTACATATGGAAAACTGTAGGTGTTAATTGCTGTTTTTACTAATTTCCATTTAAATTTTGTTGCAAGTTTCAGTTCATCTTTTTAGTGTATATTATAAGGTGTATGTTCTTGAAATATAGACATGATAAGCCTGATAAAATCATGATTTGATTTTAGAAAGCTAGTGGACACCCTGCTATGTGTTTTGATGTGTGGTTTCAATGGTATACTTATCCTGATTTATTTAGGCGACCGATGCTCGGCGCGCGTTTCCATGTTGGGACGAACCAGCGCTGAAGGCAACTTTTGATATCTCTATTATCGCACCAAAAGACAGAGTAGTTCTATCCAATATGGTAAATTCCTGTTAACTAGATAAAAAACATGTTAATAATGACACACCGTTGATGGAAATTAATTTAACGGCAGAACGTGATCAGCGACGTCGCGTACGCCGAAGATGAAAACCTGAAGTTGGTGAAATTTGCAAAGACTCCTATCATGTCCACTTATCTGGTGGCATTTGTAATCGGAGAGTTTGATTACGTGGAAGATACCACTGTTGACGGCGTAAAAGTACGAGTGTACACACCCGTCGGTAAATCAGAACAGGGTGAATTCTCGCTAAAGGTGAGAAAGTTAAATTAAAGAGATGCCTCTCGGTAAATAGCAGTTCAAGTTTTATAATCATGTACTGTTTTCACAGGTTGCCACCAAAGTGCTTCCTTATTATAAGGATTATTTCAAAGTTGAATACCCGCTGCCTAAGATGGACCTCATCTGCGTTCCCGACTTCGCTGGCGGTCAGTGAATGAAACTACTGTGTACTTAACATTTATATTTGAATGAAACTGATGTACTATTATACTTTGATTTCAGGTGCAATGGAGAATTGGGGGCTAATATTGTATCGTACCACGTGCCTATTGGTCGATCCTAAAAACACGTCTTCGCGATTGAAGCAATACGTCGCTCTTGTAGTTGGTCAGTTGTGTTTTTGTTTTGAGTGAGTTTATATTATAACTTAAACTATAATGGATATTGTATATTAAATCTGTTCAGGTCATGAAATTGCACACCAGTGGTTCGGCAACTTAGTAACCATGGTAAGAACCTAAGCAGTTTTTCGTGCTCTTTCAGCAAGCTTACAGAAATCTTACGCATAAAAATTGAAGTTTGTTCAATTTAATGGTGTTTTTTTTTTTTGAGGAAAACTGCCGCAGAAATCAAAAATTAAGGTGAACTGACCCTCAAACTTAAACTATAAGAAGAAAAACATTGCAAAAAGCAAGTGTTGCAACTAAATCTCTTTGGAAATTAGTAAAGGAGTTATTAGCACCTAAACTTTTAAAGTTTACCAATACAGGAAGTCGGCTAACCTTCTAACTTAATTACCCAGTTTAAATTTAAGTACTAATAACTTGTTTTATTAATTTCCGCAGAAATTTTATTATTAAATTTGATTCCTAGTATTTCTTAATGTACATAGATTAAGTTCTTCACCTTTTTAAATTGAACAAACTGTGGTTTGTGTTTGGGAAACTAATACTTTTCTGTACGGTTTCTTCTGTAAGTTTGTATTAGTAAAACCAAGAGTGGATAAAGTAGGGGTAAAACATGTACGATTTGTTTGTAGGAATGGTGGACTCATCTGTGGCTTAACGAAGGTTTCGCTTCGTGGATCGAGTTCCTCTGCGTTGATTACCTGTTCCCCGAGTACGACATTTGGACTCAGTTTGCTACAGAGACTTACATCCAAGCTCTTGAGTTAGATGCTCTGAAGAACAGTCATCCAATTGAGGTAGAATATAATATTTGGTGAACTGACATGGTTTCATGCAGTGTCATTAAAACTTACTTTTGAAGGGAAGCAAAATTACAATTCAATTGGAATGTTTTTGAAATAAATATTGACAGAGTTAAAATTGGAATTTCGTTATTTTACTCTGTCAATTCAACTTGAAGTTCCCGATACCTCATGAAATGTTAACGGTGTTAAATTATGTATTTACTATAGATACCCGTTGGCCATCCATCAGAAGTTGATGAGATATTTGACAACATCTCTTACAATAAGGGTGCTGCCGTGATCAGGATGTTACACAGTTACATCGGTGACCATGTAAGTGTTAAGGGACAGTGGTCACTTGTAATTAAAGGAGCTGTAATTGATAAACATTTTTACACTAGGATTTCCGCAAAGGGATGAACCATTACCTGACAAAGCATAAATACGGTAATACTTTCACCGAAGACCTTTGGGACTCTTTGGAGTACGGCAGCGGAAAGCCGGTCCGCAAGATAATGAGCACTTGGACTCGCCAGATGGGATACCCTGTTATTAAGGTATGGGATAAGATACGCAATTTCATTGAAATTTCCACAATGTGGTCATCTTTTTCGCGTTTCAGGTAGCGGTCAAACAAGATGGTCCTTCGTCGAAGATCCTTTCGCTAACTCAGGAAAGATTTTTCGCCGATGGCTCGAAAGGTGCGAGGATTTCAACTTTTATTATAACGCATTTTATTTTGTATTTAATGTAATTTTTACGTTTATTTGCAGGTGATGAGTCGTCGTGGTTGGTGCCGATCAGTTTCAGTTCTTCCGTGAATCCGAAAGTAGCCGTCAAAAGTGTTGTTATGGAAGATACCACTCTTGATGTTACTTTCAACGGAGTGAACCCAGATCAGTGGATCAAGGTAATGAGATCAACTCTAAATCATGTTTTAAAATGTTTGAAAAGAATATAACAAATGTTACGTGTGGGCAAACATTTAAATTACGTATTTAGAAAAATTGTTGTAGTGTGCATTGAATGTGCTTTTAAAATTTTAGCTTAAGTGCTCTGGAAAACCTGGAAAACTCGGGGAAAATGGTAATCACAGATGGTATAAATCATAAGCAAATAGTTTCTGCAAAATAATTAATTTAAAATGGGTTTTGCTGGTGACTTCTTGCATATGTGCTGTAATCAAGTAGGCCTACTTTAGATTAATTCAGATGATTCGAGTTTCTTTAATATTAAAGGTGAACTGGCAAGGTTTTGTAAAGTCTCATGCCATTAAACCTGTTGAAAGGAGACATAAAATTAAAACTATGAGTTCATTCGGAATGTTTGTAAAAAATTTATTGGTGTAGTTATTGACAACTAAACGGGAGAAATTGACAAAAACACGAAGCCATTGGCTAACGGTCGACTGTGACGTCATAAAACGGTGCTATTGCCTTTGGGATACCCGAATTGTAACGTCACAGACTCCAGTATAAGCTCCAATGATGTAAACTTAAATAATTAATATCGGACACTGATAATATATAAATGCCCTGGAACTTTGGAACAGTGTTACTAATTTAGTGATAATGACGCGCGATTCTTTGCGTTTTGATCTTTGATGCAAGGTCTAATTGTTATGGATGGTATTTTCAGTTGAATCCTGGGACAGTTGGATATTTCCGGTGCCAGTATCCTCCCGAAATGTTGGACCAGTTTCTGATTGGCATCAAAGATTTGACTCTTCCGCCGTTGGATCGGTTGGGCTTGTTGGACGACGTCTTCGCACTGGTAGGACCAATGTTTCATATTTTTATTGTAGTGTTATATTTCACTTTGTCTACTGCGGCATTATTTGGTTTACACTTTGGAATGAGAAAATTCAAATCTAAGTGGTTTTTGCGGAGTGCTCAAAACTATGAGCTAAAATCCTCTTGTTTCCCAACATACTGAATTGTATTGCATAATTACAGTGTAACTTGATACTTTTGGGGCTGGTGATCAATATGAGTTTGGAAAGGTCATCAGTTAATGTAGAGTATAATATACTGGGTGAACAAAAGGTTTGAACTTTTGTAAATTTAGTTGCAAAATACGTAAAATACTATATGCAATTGCAGTTATATGAGGCAAATAAGATTGTGTGGGCGTTATTTCCAATGCATCCATCTAATTATTTGAAATACGACCATGTGTTCGAGGGGATCTGCATATCCTAACTTTTATTCAGTTGAAGGTAGACAGCCAATTCAATTTTGAAAGTAGAAAAACGAAGGATGAAATATTTTAAAACAAATACATATATCTGAATTTCTGTGTACTTGTTCGCATCAACAACCAAAGTTAGTGACATTTATATGCCCCTAATATTTGATTTCCCTGCATAGCTACATGGCAACTTAAAGCTTTCCTGGACTAACAATACCAGCTTCTGATATCAGTAAATGCAGTACAAGTTTAGACCAATGGTACACTGTTTCCACAATGATACACTGTGAAAACATTGAATTTGTTGATTTTTTGGGTTTTATGTGTAAATCTCGGTTCAAATCAATATTTTGATATTTTTTCCCGGCCGTTCTAAGAGTCTGATTCATATTTCGCTTGAGCAGGATAAAGGCAAACTATCCAGCTACAAACGGTAAATTTTTCGAAAGAATTGCTCAGTGGCGAAACGAGTAAAAAATTTGAACGATATGCGTTGGAATGCATCCGCGCAACGCTTTAGGGTGGAACGCGGCGTACGTACGGGTCCCGTCCGTTGCCGGCAGGTAGCAGCACGTATCTAACGGGGTTCGAGTTCAAACCTCGGCGGGTGCTGTCGGATTTTTATTTTTTATTTGTAAGGGATGCGTTAATTTTTTTCTAGGATTTTTGTGAAAGTAAGAGGGACTGTGACGGTGTTTTATGGTGTTTGGCCCAACGAAATAACGTTGTGGTTTTTATTTGAACACGATCCGATTGAAAAGTGGCGTTTATATGTTTCTGGTTTTGATGTCACGTGACTTCCTTCCGTGCCCGCAAATCATTAGTTTCGTTTCTTGCTGGGCTTTTTGTTTGCCATCTAGAGGAAATGATAGTAATTAGTTGGCTCGTTTTGCGGCTGTTTTTTTCCAACATATATGAGATTTTTTATTTTTAGTGGACAGCTTTGCTACGTTTTACTCCCGTTTTTAAAACACGCATGCTTGTGTTATATATATATATATATGGGTATAAGAAGGGGAAAAAAAAGGAGCTTGTGGACGAGTTGGATTTATGGTGCGTGGTGGTTTTAAGGGGAATGTTTTTGGGGTGTGGTTTTTGGAGATGTCACTGTTGCCCACCAGGTGACCGCCAACAGAGAAACTCCTCAACTTGTCTGTTCCGCATCCATAACAAATAACATGTACAAGTGACGGCTTATTATTATCACTGGACCTTGTGTTCACTCCTTGCCATCGTCCCACCAACAGTCAAATGCCACCAAGTGACTTGTTTTTAAATATCCAAACACTTATACGTGATTATAACAGCATTCTAACTTCAATTGCAATGAAGCCACAAATCCAAAGTTGGGAACATTGGTTTTAGTATCAACTTTAGACAGTATTAACTTGTTCTGTATCAGGGTTCATACTACTAAGGGAAACCTGGAAAATTTGGATAACTCATGGAATTTATAATAGCTAAATGTTAAGGATAAGCTCAGGGAATTTGTCACATTTTATACAAAAACCTGGAAAACTCATGTCAAAAATTGGGTTCCATGATTCAGATCTGTTGAAATTACATGTTAAACATATCCAATTTTGCACGTCTAATTGCCAGCTGTGTAGCTAAATGGATCTGCACCAGATCTGTATTGCAACTTCAGATCTGGTCTGATGTTAGATCTACAGATATTAGATCTGAGGCCAGATCTGACTTTACAATTCATATCTGTACAGGAGAAGCTTTTCTATAAGGGTACAGCAATTTTGAAATTCAAATTCAGTAGAGTGTTTATCATGGGTGGGTAAAATGTGAGTTACACCTTTCCTGGAGTGTACTCCACTGGTGTATGGGTTAAAAACATATGTTATATATTCCAGAAGATGAAGTATTGGTTAAACTTGTTGACTGACTTGCAAATTGGTGAGATTTTGACTGAATGCAGGTGTTATTTAGTGTAGAAAGTTGGTGAAACTTTGGTGTATAGTGGAAAGTAAAAGATGGATGAAAGTGTGAGAAATGAGGGCTTTTTGCAAGACCTGTTATTACTTTTTAGTACTTTACAAGGTGCAGTATTTGGTGCATGGCACGATGCAATCCATTTTCGTCTCTTCCATGTTCACGATCTTATTGAATTTTTTTCCCCCCACAAAGTTTTGCTTTTAATTTATAACCCACTTTCTTATATGGTACCTACTTGCATGCATATAAGTAATCTTGGGGGACCCATGTTGTTTCCTAAGTTTTTTATACTTTACTGGTCTGGAATGTTTTATTTTTCACGACCATATTGGAAGATACTGGTTTCAGTTGGACCATTTTTTCTTTCCCCTTCATTTATTTATAATATCCTTCTGTAATTTTTTTCTATTATGTTTTTTATAATCCCTGTTTTAAACCACCTGAAAAGCGTGGCCTGCATTTCTGAAGGTGGTGTTTTATGTTGTATGCTGCATGGCATTTATGCGGTAATTTCGAACCTGTTGTTATACTATTTTATATTTTCTAAAAGACTCTCCGACTTTGAATTTTTCGTTTGTGTTGCTGCAGCAGCCCCATTATAACTAGAATTTGCCTTCTTAACCTTTCAATACATTTTGTTTTACACCTGGTGTTTAAAAGGTAATTCTGATTTTCCAGTGCATAATGTTCATATAGAATTAATTACGGCCCCCATTTACCTTGAAATGGTATCTACTATATGTATATACAGTGAAACCTGTGAACTTGACCACCCTTGCATGCTGACCACACCTGAAAAAGTTGACAGTTTCATGGAACCAAAAAGTCCATGTCCCGTAATTTGACACAATGATAAGATATATAATAAATAACCCCCAGGCATTAATTCCTTTTGCAATTCCTGGTCATAGGGGTATATTATGACGTCATCGGCCAATTGACTTCATGTTGGCTGCCAACATTTCCCCGGATTGGCGCTTACTAACCCAACAACTATTGCATATTTATTTTTAATTCTGGCTGCCATTGCATGTGTGCAAGTATTGCATACCAGTAGTATAGTGCCCCACATTAATTTTCTATGCATTTTTCAATACGTTGACCACCTGTAAAAGTTGACCAGTATTTTTTGGGACGGCAAGTGGTCAACATACACAAGTTTCACTGTAGTATTACATTGTAAAGGTTTTGTTTTTATTACACATCTTGAACGAATCAGAACTAAAAAACCATTGCTGGTTAAGTTTTATTTACCTACTTATGCCACAAAAGTTAAATTTTAAAATGCTTGAGTATTGGAATATAGCACTGTGTTGCGATGATTGTTGCACTTTTCTACCAGAAGAGGGCGTGCAATCATTCGATGGATCGTTCGATGCAAATACACGATTTCAGTATACAACGCTGTATCGAAATAATCTGTAAAAAATTTGTATAATCTTTGTAGTGACAAATAGTTGTCGGCTGAATGTCGCTCTGGATTTACTTACGCCCCTGTTGCATCCATTTTATAAGAAAAGTGTATGGAAGCATGGACGTAAGTCGACAGAGAAGTATTGCGCATTCGGATCAAAATTTGCTAAAAATGCACCCGTGTGACTTTAGTTGTCAAGAATGGAGGCACCACTATAAATAAAAGCTAGTAAGGCAAAAATGTATTTTCCTTAAAAAAGTTTAACCTTGGCAAAAATTTCCGCATATATTTATTATTAATTGAATTCAGCAAGTGTGTGGTCTTTGCGGAAGAATTTATCGTGTTTACAAAACCTTTTGTGTATTTTATTTTCTTGTATCCTCTTCATGTCATGTTCCGGTTTTGTATTCACAATACATACAAAGGATGTTTTCAGCTAGTGACTGAGAAATAAATAATTAAAGCACCGCCTGGAAAAATGATTCAACATTTTGACGAAGAAGAGTTTTACGTAATTGCAAAATCACATTCCTTATGCAGCTCTGCATAGTTGTTAATTAATAATTTGTGGTTATTTGTGTAGTGTTATTTAACACCGAATGTAGTCGGTAGTATAGAAGGGCACTTGGCCGACCAATCACAGCAGGGCAGAAATAGGCCACGCCCACCTATGACGTCACTTCCTCCGGCCAAGTGCCTTCCCATACTACCTCAGTTGATTCGTTTTTCGATGCTGCTCTTTAATTCAACTTGTAAAATTGTAGTTGACGAAGATGATGATGATGGAGATGTAGATTGGGATGAATAGGTGGGGAGAGTGGTTATCTGCAACACGTGCTTTCGCCGCGTGGGGCGCTGCTTGCATTTTTTCTATTGATTCTTTTTCCTTTCTTGAAATTGTAACTGACTGGTTGAACGTTTCTCGCCACTTGCTTTTTTGTTACAGCTGGCGAAATATTTGGTACAATGCGGGGGCGTTTGGAGAACTTTTTTGTTGTTTTGTTTTTGAGATAAGGCTGCAAGTGGTGCAGGTTGAATGGTTTTTGTAGCAACACCCCTGCCGGTATAATTCATTTTTCAAAAATCGTTACGCTATTACCTGGTAATAATTTCCCCCCCATGAGATATGATCGCTCGAATTTGCCAACATTTTGCTTCGGCAGTTAATTGAAATCCGACTGTGCGCAGCGGCCATTTTGGTGCCAGCTTAACTTTTCACTATAGTACTACATTCATCAGCATGGATTAAACTGCAGCAGACATGTGATGGTTTTCTGGTGGGACACCAGATTCAGGGTTCCTACTGCATATCGAGGTTATAGGTCCTTGGCGTTTGCAGTTGCTGGTGCCATACCTATCTGTTAAATTTCAGAAGCTAATATACCCAGTTCAATTGAAGTAGAATAGCTGCAGTTGACCAAATTGTCTTTTGCTGTGAGAAACCTCTCTCTCTGAGCTCCTTGCTCTGAGAGAGAACTTTTGGACACCCTTGTCAGTTCACCTTTAAGAGACCACCTATGAGTTAACTCCAAATGTTTGGTCCAATTTTCGCTGGTCCCATCTGTGGTCCCATTTAAACAGGTTTCACTGAGTAAGGATTAATGTAACCACACGTGGTACACATAAGTTGTATAGTTGTAACTGAAATTTGCATTTCATTCAGAGAACAATTAATTTCACTGTGGGCAACTAATTGCCAGTTGTAGGTGTCTACATCACGTTTGCTGATCGAAAGTGGATAAAATCGATGGATCGATCAATCAAACTGCTGGATTTGAACGCTCAGCGCGGGGTAATAATGGCGGAATTCGACTGCGGCGCCCCCTAGCGGTACCTTAGGTATTCCAGGGGTAATGGACCGAAAGAGTTTTTTTGCACAAAGTTTTTGCACCACTTTCGCTTTGCGACTTGATTAAAAGTCGATTGAAACTGTTTCCCATCGGAAAATAGTGTTTTTGCAGAATTGTAATTTCCAGCCGACTCATTGCTATACTGTAGTAAGGCCTACTGTAATATACATGTTTTTGGTGGCATTCTTGTGCTTCATTTTTCTAGTTCATTTTTCTGGTTCATCCCGATGTGGATGTGTGATAAAAGTGGAGGCTTATTTTGTTGTCAAGTGGGTGAAACGCGTGAAGAAAACGAGAATTAACAATTTGAAAGGTTTGAAAAGGTGGTTTTGGCGGCCATTTTCTAACCTCTTCATTGCCAAGGTTGACTTGACGTGGTCGTTTGGTTTCGTTTGGTGACGGTTGGTGGCGTGTGCGGCGATTGTGCGCATGCGCGTGCCTAACCTATCCATCCGTCATCCCAACACAACGTACAACTTTTTTTACACTCAACTTGTTGGGGGGTAAATTGGCTTTGGTGACCGCGTCCCCTCACACTGATTAACACCTTTCCACACTAATATATACACGTTTTTTTTTAACGCATTGCATGCATGTCCTCAAAAACACTTCCATTTTTTACATATACCTACTGTCCTAACAAACATAACATACAGTATGTTCCAAAACGTTTTTTTAACTATAACCAGGGTTCGTATACCACTGAGGGAAACCCGAAACATGTGACAAACTTAAGAAAATTTAGATTTTAGGTATAAATTAAAGAAAATCTCAGTGGATTTGTCAAAAAAATCACAAAACGTATAGGAAAATTCGAGGAAATTGAAAGCAGTGAAAACATCAAGTGAAATGGTGTCAATTAAAGTGATAACAGTGAAAGCTGTCTGCCCTTACAGAAATTTTTATTCGCTGCTACAGATCTGCAAGTGGAACCAATACGCACTTCCGACATGTCTGCTGCAAACCTGCAATATGCCTGATGCATACTTTAAGTACGTGACAAGCTGCAGTAAGTCTGCAGCAAATTTATTTTGCAGCCGATGTACAGCTTATGTGGAATTAGCAGCCGGCAGACTTCCTACATACTTCATGCAGATTTGCGACATACTTTATAAAGTATACAGCAGGCGTATTGTAGGTTTGCAGCAGACATGTCGGAAGTGCGTGTTGGTTCCACATGCATGCCTGCTGCAGCATTGGTGCAACTGCGAGATGAGATGAGGAATGTGATCTGACTGTTTTATTACACAGTGTGTTAGTTTGCTAACATGTAAGCTTCGGAATAGCGAATATAGGGGGCGTTACATGTATCGCAGATGCTGCAGCTATACTACATTTAAATCTATAATTGGGTTATAATAATTTAGGTATAGAGGTGTAATACATTCTGAGGCCTATTTTACAAAATTTACTTTGGTGTGCAGTCAACAAATTGCTGAACTGAGAAAAGTTGTTGAAGGAGAAAGTGGCAAATGTTGTATACGAAACAACAGAGTAAACAGGGTAATTTATGCAATGGATGATGTGTTACATTTGCCCACGCAGGTGGCAGTGGTCTTTATTGTGTTGCGAGGTGTATTAAAAATGTTGCTTTCTCTCTATATGTATACTTGAAATTGTTAAAGAATGGAAGGAAAAAGTCATGTTTTGAGGATGTGAGGATGATGAGAAAAGAAATGGAGGAGGAGTTTGGAGAGGTTTTGTTGTTGTTGCAGTGTGACTTGCGCATTCCTTTGGGTCGAGTGAAGCTGCAAATATTGGTTGTGTGCTGTGTCTGGTCACATGGCCAGATAAATGGTCACATGCACCACTATTAGTATACCTTTCTTTACATTTTTCTACTTTCAAACTCGGTTGGGAGTCCGTGTTGCCAATTAATTGCTTGCAAATCACTTTAAAGTGCTAACAATG
This sequence comes from Glomeris marginata, assembly GCA_034696005.1. NCBI lineage: Eukaryota > Metazoa > Arthropoda > Diplopoda > Glomerida > Glomeridae > Glomeris > Glomeris marginata. The sequence goes on along the minus strand of JAQFZQ010001497.1, from coordinate 528 downwards.
TCATGCAAAATTGTTGTTATTCCCATTTTTTACAATAATATTAACAAGTATTTATTTTAATGGCTAGTTCGTAATGGTTTATCTAAAACCGTCACAAAATATTAGAGCATTTAATTATGTATATTGTATACAGTGAAACCTGTCTATGGTGGAATCTCAAGGCACTGAAAACAGTTTCCACTCAATCCATGTTTTCAATGAGTTTTATTTCAAAATTTACCATCAATTGGCCCAAATAATTTTTCCACCACATACCGGTTTCCACAACTGACAGGTTCCGTCAATGATATATTCCGCCATAGACAGGTGGCACTGTATATTTTGAACTCTGATTATAGAAAAAAATTTCAATAATTATACTACATAAATCACGAAGCAGTTTAGTGTCACCTCGGTTAGCGTCACCATCCACATACAGTGTCAGCCAATAATATTGGCAACATGCATCATGGTAAGGAATGTTGCCAGGTAACATTTTATACGGTCAACATTAATGAACGGGTAATTCACTACTGACAGCAAAAGTAA
>JAQFZQ010001496.1:0-19161 GCA_034696005.1 Glomeris marginata | reverse complement strand
TATAAGGGACACAAATAGCTACTTACAAACCAATTATCAGGGTACCTTACAAAACCCTGTCAGTTCACCTTTAATCCATTGAAATTTTGTTTAAATGCACTAAGAATTTCTTAATACTTCCTTAAAATTACACATTGGAAATATTATTTACCTCACCATACTTTCCATATTTAATCGCATAATTTGCAAGCAATTTTAGATCTTATAATATACAATACATACTTATAGTTACAGATTACAGTATATTTTATGGCAAATTTTCTACAATTTTGCTTCTCTGCAGATCATACAAAAACAGTTCAAAATATTGCACTAACACTGAATATAACTTTACATGATTACACCTTTGCCTGTTGTAATCAATAATATATTTTAATACTAATATAACCAATGGAAGATGATTGCAGGATTGAAAAACGCACTTTTGATTGGATTCAGCATGAAATTATAAGCAAATGTTGTAAATGCTTGGGATCTGATCTTTCTACAAGAAACTTTCTGTGTATTGATATGTTTTAAATGTACAGTATATAAATAAGTGTCTAAACTTACAAACATTCCAAAACTATACAACGTTAGGCAAACAGAATTTGTGATCCACTAAATAATAACATATATAGGAAGGAGACAGTGTGTTCAGTACTCTGAACGTAGACCAAAGTCAGAAGTAAAAGCCAAGAACATAAAAAGAAATTGCATAGAGAGTGCACACTGGCATTTGGGAACACACCTACACTTGAAACTTGTTGTCCATGGAATTTAAAACCATATGTAACAAAGCTTTCAAAATTCTAGCCAAGAAAGATCATCCAACCACATAGCTCTTCTTCATTCCTTCACCTGACTCTGCAAAAATCATTTGCAATGAATTCTCATCTAAGCTCAGTGTCAGTCACCCATAGTAGCAACAAAAAAATTGCGGTTAGACAAACAAATGGTTTGGCCAAAGTAAACCACAAGTGTGGTGTACAGTGCAATGTGTGGTGTGGGTGTTGTGACAGACAGGACAGGGAGAAGATGAGAAAAAGAAGACTATGAAGAGGGGGTTTCAAGAACTTCATCCCTCCTTTAGTCCACTTATATGGCTTTTTAGCACTGAAATTTCATCCATGGTTTATCGTTTCCTAGCATCCTAGCAGACAAAACTTAAACAATGTCACCCCAAAATTACCCAAAAATCAATGGGCAACATGAGTAAAAGAAAAGTTTGGTATTGTTGTTCACATCCTAATTTGATGAAGCGTTTTACCGAACAAAGCGTTTGTATGGTTTCTATGAAAAAGGCACTGAGAAAGGTACTGACTTTCGAACAACTGAGCCACGCCTGAGTGTATAACTTTTTTTTTCAATTTGTAATGGATTTCTGGTTGTGCCAGTGTATAAAGGACACAAATAGCTACTTACAAACCAATTATCAGGGTACCTTACAAAACCCTGTCAGTTCACCTTTAAAATCTTGATGTATACAGTTAAAATGCAAAGGCTGTTTATAGTTTTCCTACAAGGAATTGAAATAAGCACAGAATACAATTTACAATTACTACTTCAATGAAGAAAATGTCCCACAATGAATAATATCTATCTCTACTAGCATTTATTTATTTATTTGTAACCCATATGTTGGTGGTGGCATAACATTTATTTACCCAACCTGATCAGTCACACTAAAAACATAACATCCTGCTCATATATACAATGTAAAGGTAAAGGTTTTCATCCCACATTGCTCAATAAACAAATTCAATAACATTTGGGAATATAGTATATCCATGTTTTGACCATATTGTGGTAGATACTAAAATTCCTAAATGCTCCATATGTCACCTTTATTTAGTCGAAAATGCATCCTAAAATTAATGCTAATAGATGCATATTAATGCTGTCAACAGTAACACAATAACAAGTCATATCAATGTCAAACCTATCTGCATAACAAACTGCTAGCTTGCAAATTAACTGACAAATTAATGAGATTAAATTATAGAAGCTGTCACTTACCGAAATCATATTTTTGATCACATCCCTTCCTGTGGCCAAACTTCTGATGAACACCCTGGAAGCCACAAATGCCCTTTTAACTTGAAGTGACAACTTCCTGGGCACATCACCAAAAGGCTGTAACTCATCCATGTACTCACTGACGCATAATAAATACCTTCAGGGAAATAAACAAATAATGCATAATTAGCAACTTGATATAGTAGTACAAAAAAAAGTGAAAAATGTATCAGAATTACTTGTTGTCGAATGTGTACTGGGCATTGAAAACTTTGAACATCTTCTGGTACAATATTGTGAAGAAATCCTCCATGGAGTCCACCAAATTGATGTTTCCATGAAGGTAATACTTCTCAAGTTGGTCGAAAAGGTCCTTGAATATGTATGCATTCTGCTCATACATAACTCCATAGGTCTTCATGAACATCTCATGGAAATCTTTCTTGGAATTTTCCAGCAGCTCAATGAAGAAATCTGTAGGATGAAGTAAAAAAAAACAAATTATATCAAACAGACATTGAATAATAAACAAGCTTGATAAATCATATTTTTACATGCTAATTTTGTTAAAAATTACTACATCCTTCACTTGAATAAACATCCTGCTTGTTGCAATACTGATTGAGTAATGTTATGAGATCTTCACAAAGTAGTTTTTAGTTTTCTACATTAGTCGAAGACGCAAATAGGAAAGAGAAAGGGGTGAAAAAGATTCCGATGTTTTGAAAGATAGGCTAAAAACAGAACTATGATATGCAGTCAAAAACATCCTTTGACAAAGTTAAGTAAGTGACCAGTATGGTAATCAAAGCTGCATTTCATGATGCCATGAGAAAAGTCTTCTTTAAAAAATATAAAACAACCAACTATTCATTGATGGAATCTTGCCTTCACCATTAAAATCTTCTCACAATTTTTAAATGAATGACATTGAATTTTTGTCCTACCAAATCGTAGACAATAAAGTGAATTGTAGTTTAAAATTAGCAATATTTTCAGATTTACTATCATCAAGAATTCTCTTTATCATAATGGTTGCAAAATCCTTTTACTCCCAGGATTTGAAGAGGATTCTTGATGAACTTTAAAATATTTATTTCTCATATTTCCAATTAAATACAATGAATTTTCATACATATTATTATATTTTCATATTTAAATTACAATATTTCTTTGTAAATTATGTTCATACATGTTCCTACATTTATCAATATCCCTTTCTTCTCAAATTCCATATATTACATCAGTATTCCTATTAAATTTCTTGCACCTCGTATTATATTTCATTGGGAATTTAACTATAACTGAACTTAATGACAGGGATAATTAAAAATGTGATTGTAAAGAAGAAAACTTGTCTATAATTATATTTCAGCTATAATTTCTACCACATAATACACAATGTTTTTCAAAACATGAAATCCACATATATTTTAATAACTTATTTTAATCATTATAAGTATCTAATGGAGTTAGTTTTGCTCATATTTCAGTGAATAAGATTGTATAGCAAAATTTGTCTGTCATTATACTGTTTTGGCTAATTTTGGATGATTTTATATTATACATATAGCATTTTTATTTTTAAACATTTTGTACTTTACCATAAAATGGCCAGACAGTTCGCTTGCAAATACAAAATATCACTCCCCACATACAATTCTCTACTGGTTGAATTATGGCGTGTGAAATTGAATGCACGGAATTCATCATGCGTTCATTTAAGCGAGATTTTTTGCGACTTTGTGCGCGTCAAGCAGTATTTGTCAAAAATTGTCACACTTCAGGCAAATGGTTCAAAGAAACGGAATGCCAACCAAGTTTGTTGATAGAGGCATTGAAAAGAGAAAGCAAAACGCAACCACGCGTGTATTTTCACTGTCATGTTTGCAAATTGCACGTTGGCACGCCAAGCAAGCACAGAAAAAAGCCAGATATAAACCAAAACCGAAGCAAACATAAAGCGGCGCCATCTTGGATCGTGACGTCACCGTCGAACCGGACAAACGCCATCGCGTCGTCGCCATTTCTCCCCTCTTTTCGTCTACAAAATCCGCATTAAAAGCCCCCATTGAAATGTCAGTGTCGTCTTTCTGTCATCCTTTATATAAAAGGGAAAATTGTCCGAAAGGGAAATGCTAAGAAAGAGGGAACAACGTGAAAAACAAGACTTAACCCTCGTTACATTTTACCTCTTCCTTTTCGAACAAACAACAAAGCCTTTTGGACCATCAAAAGCAACAATATAGCCGTCTGACATTTACTATTCTGCTCGAAAAATTTGCACCCTGAATGATAACAATTGCCTCATTTGTTTGGCAAGTTGCTGCTTGAAAAAGTGTGGAAAAAAGCGGTAGAATCCATAGAATCATAGAATCGAACAAGATTGAGTAAACGACCACCAGATGGCGCTCAAACTGAAACATTTGTAAAATATTCCAGCATCTTTACCATGTAAAATCGATATTATATCGTTTATGCAGAGGCATGAATCCATAATAATGTATTAAAATGTTATTTACATTTACAATTGGTAATTTAAATATTAGTATAGTAGTTAAAAAGTATAGGCCTAACCTGCCTTTTTAATTATTTAATTTCAAAATTAAATGATGAATTAGTTAGGCCTATATTGAATTATTGATAAAATAAATATACTCGGTAATTGAATGATGATAAAAATAGGATGGATTTATCAGTGGTCAGTTTATTATATTAAGGTTTATTGTTAGCATATTTTTCGAAACAGGAAATATTTACCACAACTATGCACACATTTATTTTTCTATAATTTACAGTGAAAAGAAGGAATTATTACTGTTAAAAGTCAAATGGGGAATCATCAATTAGTCTTGTGCTGTTAAAATTAATGGCTTTAACATTTTTCATTTCTTTTTCCCACATGTATCTCTTTTTTTTTCATTGTTGAAGGAGGGGTGGGGGGAAATGGGCGTCAACGTCATAAATATCTCCTTTATATTTAGAGAGAAAAAATAGGTGGAAAAAAAATGGCCACTCGTAACAATGGAAGATATGGTCCACTCACGCGACATCATAACGCCTCCAAATTACGCATGCGTGAAAAGTCAGTAAAAATGCTTAATTGCCTATTGGCAAGAAAATATGAGAAATATTTGGTATATATCTGAAAAGAACACACAACAACACAAAAAAGCCGCCAAAAACGTAAACGCTGTCAACAAATTTACGACCGCATTTATAGCTTAGAGCACAAAAATCACGATTTTTATAACTTCTCGTCAAATTTATGCATGCCTTGGGCTTCCATACACAACAACGGCGTTTTCCTTTGTTCTCTTAACGAGCAAAATTGGACAATTTAAAATACTACGTAATATATAAAACGTTTCTTAGAATTATATTGACGTAAATAACACAAGTACTAATCTCAATTTATCATCATCATAATTATTATTTTATTATAAAGAACTATTATTCAACTATACATGGGTTTTTATTGCAACAATTTTTCTAAATAATTATAAGTTTTAAACACATTCAAATTATATATTTTATAATTATATCAATTTCTCTAACTTTTATCCTGAAATTTTTAATCTACAATCTAAATTTCCAGATTTTTTTTCCAGATTTCCTTGAGTGATATGAATACTATTTTAATAGTATGTAGTATAAATATTTGGGTAAATTTACCTATTAAACTGGAATTAACTTATTTTATATTATAAAATTTGTAGATGAATTATATTTTCAATAGTTTGATTTCACATTTCACACTTTCCTCTAGAACTATATTTAACTGCATGACCTCTTCTAACCCTGTTTAATTTTACTTGCAAAAAATGTGCATGACAATTCTGAGTAGGTAAAAACAGGATATAAAAATTCCATCACAGAAAAAGTGTTTAGAATTCAAATAGCATTATAATTTAAACGTTTTCCATTAAGCCTACGGAAGTGTCAACCTCCTGAATTTCAAATGACCTTACATTGCTCATTGCAAATTCTACAAGTAACACATGCCAACACATGTATTTACATATCATCTTCATTTTTTTCCCTCCAACATCCTTCAATTTATATTTTCAAACCGGTCATTCTATTTTTAGAAACAACACTTGCAAAGTTATGTTCAGATTTATTAAGCCTACTTCAGAGAATCTGCATGATGAAGAGGAAATGTAACAAATGTTGCCTCTCATTTCAGTTTAACTATCAGTTTTCCGCATAATAAATCAAAGACTTTGCGAAATTTGCAGGTCACACTGAGATTATACTATACCAGTATTTGCTGAATGAAAGTTGACTTTTCAAACCGCAAATAACCTTTCAGTATATAAATACCAAGATAAGAAAAACCGTTAGACAAAAGAAAATAGGCCTATTTAATCTGTAAAACGGTTATGATGTAGCCTAATAAAGAAATGAAATCATTTATATATTTTGGTTTATTACCAAACCGAAAATTCTAAGTTCAAAGACAATATTAAACAATTATTATTTGGTTTTAAATTGACAACCATCTAAACTTTTTTACTAGTTATGTGAAATTTCCAAATTTTTGAAATAGGCCTATTTATAATATAAATCAGTTTATTTAAAATATGTAAAAATTGAGTCAGAAATTAAAAAAGTTTGTAATGAAATGTCCACTTTGGGAAGTAGGCCAATTTATATGTAGGCTACACAATTTACAAAATATAATTGTAATTTATTTAAAAATATAATAGTATGTAATTTATTTTAAAAATGAAATATATAATAAAAATTTATTTTAAAAATGAAATATAGAATTTATTTACAAATTGATCTTGAAATGTAAACATTTTTTACAATAATCTCCATATTTGAGTGTTACATTTTTTAAAACGTTCTGTAATTTCTACAAAGTTTTTGAACATTTCAAATCAACACTTACTTCTTTATTCATAGTTTTACTTTGAGAATGTTAATTTTGAATGTCATATATCACCTTTTATTTGGACCAGACATAATTTCAAATCACAAAATTTATAATTATAGTATAATTACAGTATCACATTGACTGTTCAATTTATCTGCGCAATGTTTCAGAACAAGTGACAGCTCACAAACGCCTAAAATAAGAAGAATGTCATCTGGAAATCACTTCTTGGCGAAAACGTTTTTCGAATGTTAAGATAAAATGGCGGCAAGATGGCGACTCTAAATTTGTAGAGGTGAACGAACGACGCCCTTCGTTTTATAATAATCCTAACTACAAACCGGACGCTATTTAACATCCAAGTTCAAAATATGTCTCCATATAATCCTTCTTTTCACGTTATCCGTCCCCACACAAAAAATCCAGCCACAAGTTGAGCAAAAAACGAGCTGTACACGCATTCCGGTGTTGTGTTACAATTTGCAACGGTTTTTCTTCTCGTTTTTTGCGTTTAAAAATTTAAAAAACCGGAGTACAACGTCAAAAAAAAACAAATTCTGCTCACATTTAGGTCATTTCAACAACACAGCTGGTGTTAGTTTTACGCATATTGAACAATCTAACGTGAAAATAAAAAGAGAAAAGTTGACATTTTTTGGCGAGTTCATCGTTTCCAATTTTAGCCAAAGACGGCGTTCCATACGCACTCCATTTCGGTGCCAAAACTTCGCCATTTTCATACTTTTCTGACACAGCGTGAGGCTAACAAAACCCAGAGACATTCATATGCTAATAAGTCACCATCCAGTCCCCTTATTTTAAACATTATTGTCATAGACAGGGAGTATAAAGAGAACAAAGCAGCAGTTGCAAGTACAAAACCGAAACTGGATATCGTTTTATGACGTCGCAGAAACGCCATATTTTCTACATCTTTATTACCAAGGGCCATTTGAAATGAGAGTGTTTCGGGGAATATAAGTAACTGGCAGTAGTAGCAAATTTTATGACATTTTTATACATTTTATACGCCGATCGAGATTTACACTTGCCAACTTATATTAGCATTGGGATAATTCTTTCATGGAATATCTGTAATTGACTGAATTTCATATAATTAACGTCTTTATCTTCCAATAAATTCATATAACAGTAGTATAGATAATGTTATATGGTTTATATGTAATGTCTATTCAAATATTTAATTACAATATATTTTTGTTTTAAATTATAAGCCTACACAAGCTACAATAATACAAAAGTAAACATCATTAAAGGTGAACGGACATTGTTTTATAAGTTACCCTGAAAAATAACCTATGTAAAGTAAAATAAACGTTAAAACAACATCTTTGGAAATTAGATTTTGTGATGTCATTTGAATTCAGGAAGACGTCAAAAGTCTAAAAAAGTAGAACTTTTAAGTGCTAATAACTTTTGTGTACTACCTTACACATAAATTTTGTTTCAATACACATGTTTTATTCATGGTTTTACTTCATGTAGATAAAGTTTCAGGGTACATTACAAAACCATGTCAGTTCACCTTTAAACTTTTGGATATACCTATACCTACTTATAAATGAACAAGAATTATATGTATAGCATTGAAATATTGTTGCAAGTTACTAAATTCAAAGGGAAATGTATCTCAAATGTTTCTTACCATGAAACTTTTGTGTCCTCGTTGTGAATGTCTTTCTCAGACTGTCAATATTTTCTTCCAGTATGCGATCGAATTCAAGTTTGCTTTGTTCCTCCAGATTCTGCTCCATCTCTTCGGTGCAACATGTTTTTCCCTGCTCACATATTCGCAAGTGTTCACCTGTAACAAAGGAAAAAAGTAAAAATATTAGCCGATTGTAAAGTATGCGAATTACCACCAGCAACAAACAAGTTTGTCACACAAAACTACAACAACTCTGCACGCAAATGTCCTGATTACATTCGAACCAATGAATATCCTAACACATTCCTAAGCTAACTGGTTGTTGGAATGTAGTTACAGTATTTTTTTTATTTATTTCCTTTCCTGTTGTCTCAGTCTAACTTGTTTAGAATCAGCTGACTGGCGAAACGACGACCATATAACCAACAGTGTAATTTTATATTCAATTGTAAATTGTGAAAATATAAGTACAGTTTTTTCAAAATTTAATTGATCATTGTACAGACTTTTTGGTCGCGCTGTATTATATTATAAACATATATAAATTGGTATAAATTGCGTTTGCAAAGAAAAATTAAATATGTATTTAAGTTCCAAGGCTGCATGGATTTCGTTTCTTTACATATGTATTTTTTAAAGACCGGAAATGTGATACTGGAAAACCCAGCAGCAACTTCCGGCGTATGAAATATATAAAGAAGTCACGTGATTCGAGTTACGATTTAAGTCTCTATTTACAGCGCGTTATTATAAGCATGTAAAATGAAGCGGTTTTCATTGAAAATCTGGCTGACCCCCCTTAAAAAAAAATAGAAAATGCGATTAAAGTGAATTTATTTCACCTGTTCCACCTGGTAAAGCTTGACATCTCAATCGGAAAACGTGTAAATAATTTATAAAATGTTTTACAAAACCAGTCTGCATGCGGCACTAAGGAGGAGGGGCTAAAAAAAGCAAAATGGCCGCCAGGGTGAACCAGCAATTAACGACCAATTTAAGGAATGGCAAGAAAAAAGTGGCAGTGAAGGGAGGAATTTCATGAAACCACCATTAAGTCGTTAATCGTATGAGTTAAGTGGAGTCACGATCTCACCTGTGATTAACAGTACACCTAATTGGGACCCACACCAAAACATCAAAATTGGACTATACACTTCCAAAAACAAACTAAATACAATAAAATCTTCATTACAATTAGTAGTATACATCGTGCTCATACACGTAACAAAATAGTATACACAACTTTTAATAATGTACTGTAATTTGAAGGCTAAATTACGTGTCTTGCTATAAACGGAGGGGTGCATCCGGCTAATTGAACAGCAGGTTTACGCACGCAATATACGCGTTACATTTTTTAACAATCGACTTTCTGTGGCTGTAAATCACGTGTTCAGCCATCCGCCAGCCTTCATCACCTTTTCTGAAAGACATTCCATTATCTGGCAAGTCTATTTTGAAAATATACACCGTAAATGCAACAAGCATGTCTTGAATAGACTGCTATTGAATGTGACGAACGCGCCCCTCCGTACAGAGCGGAAAAATTTCGTTTTACACAAAATCAATGCACCTATAAAAGGATTTTGAAATTCTCCTGAACCATGTCACTCAATCATCTTGGAAGATGTTTACAGAACAACGTGTCAACTTCTCATCCTAAAACCATCCAAGAATCGCGGGTGTTGAGTGAGAAAGCCCCGCCCTTTTTCATTCCTCAAACCGCGATCGAACCCGAGTAAACGGAGTAAACCAAAGTAAACGGAGTGAACGGAGTAAACGATGACGTCATTCATCACACTGACAAACTTTGTGCGTTATTAACTTTTAGGGAAAGGGTAGTAAATGGTTCTTGGTCGAGTACAAAACTTTTATTGGCCTCCTTTATCGACATCGTAAAAATGGGTTTGCAAATGAGCGCGCGATGACGTCACAAATCCGGCGCATGCGCGCAACAGTCGAGGCAAAAGCCAAGGCAAAAGCACGTCGTTATCGGCGCTTCGCTAAACCTACAGGGGCTTTTGTTCCAACCTGGCAACACATTTAACGAGTGGGAGAAGGTACTTGCTATGTCCAGGCACGTCTTGACCCCAGGGAGGGGTGATGTGGGGGTATCGGGTGGTAAGGTATGGCGAGCCGTACAGTACAAGAGTATACAAAACATCCAGTACAGCGCTCCCGTTTACAACTCACTTTTGTCTCACGTACGGTTTGCCATAGCAAGGGTGTATGTCGGCAACATCAAAGGCGAGCCAGTGGTCGCTTAATTACACTTCCAGCCGACTGATGCCGAACCGCTTCCATTTTTTCTCACCACTTCATCGCTTTCTAGTTTACATAGGTATGTATTGGCAGCAGCTCAAAAGAAAAACAGCACAGCGAACCAGCAATTACAACTCTAAATTCTCCCCACAAATCTCCATATAAAGATGCGAAATTACGTATTGAGAAAATAAGGGCAGGGTAAATAGAAGCCTTGAAATCATGCAACAAACATTGTGTACGTGCTTTATAATAATAAACAATATTTTTTTATGAATATGTGGTTCATAACTAATTGTGAATGTAATATTTCAAGGTTTTCCAGGTTTTCTAGAGTGATTATGAAAATATTTCACTGCATATTCTACACAGAAGAAATTTTGTAATATTATTAATTTGCATTACATAAATTGTATTTTAACTTCATAACTTCATGATTGTGTACAGTACTGTATAAGCTTTCGTATTCTAATTAAGTATTTTTCCTTCATATATTATGTAGAGATCTGCTAGCAAGAGCAAAATGTAAATAAAAATACACATCAAAATGCAATTTATGTTTGAGATTTTTCAATTCTGGATAGCCATTTAATTGAAATGCAGCTTGTTGATTTAATATGCTTGTTAATATGTTAATCGACTCAATTAGCGCATTCTTGCGTGTGCTTTTCAATTAACGCTTATCACGAATATATAAGATAAACTCAAACCCATCCCCTTATCCCATCCCATACAAAAAAAACTACAGTCACGGTACAATGTATACTAATTAAACGCAGAAACAAGCAAACACAACGTTCACTGTGGCCTTGCTTCACACGCAAAAAATGCACAAAAAGAGAGAAAAGACAAAGGAACATCCCTTCAATGCTCGTGATCATTAGCAACTGCTCAAAATGATAATAAGTAAATAAACAAAAACGCCTGCACGCGAGGCTATACCAACACCCGGATACCAACGTATATACATGTGTATACTGCAAAACCGGAAGCACCACCCCTCAAATGTCCCCTAAACGACCTATAAACACGCCTGCATTCCAAGCCAGGGGGTTCACAACTAACCAAAATGGCGCCGGATTTGTAAAATAATTTGTAATGAAAACCAAAGCAAAATATAATTATTGTCACATCCCAAAATGGACGTTCCTTGTCCGCCAGATCTTGCCACCAGATGGCGTTTAGTGGAGTAACAAACGGCCATTTTTTTCGCACTAGAAGCCATCAAACATGAATGGCCAATGCCACACAACCACAATGATGAACCACTGACTCAACTGTTCATAAATTGGGTCTATTGTTATAGGGCGTTCAAGCAAGGAGTTATAAACTGTGGTTCAAGAGTAGAAACGTTCTGTGACGTCACAAAGCAACATAGCCCAATCGGCTGATCATTGGATCAATTATAAATGACAATACTATTGATAACCTTGTCTAAATTGCTAATTTGTTTGATGGAGTTGCGGTTTTAAACAACATTGAACGCAATCATGATAATGACGTACTGGGATGTGACGTCATATTTCCACTTTTAACACAATATAACAATTTCATTAAAAACAACTAAAATTGTGAATTTACAGCAAACAAACCAATCATATCTCACTTAAAAGTTACAATTACATATTCATATGGCTCATAGAAACCTCTCATTAACATTTTTACAATTAGTTTCCAGGTTTTCCATAGTGTAGACAAATTTTCCAGTACATATTTAATATAATAAGCAGGTTAAATTAGTTTTATTGAAACTATTTTCCTAGATAATTTTAATTTAAAATATGTTCAAACAATTTGAAATTGTGGGTGGATATCCGGAAAGTAATTACCATTTATTTTTATTACATGTACTTTCAAATATAAAACTGCTGTAATTCAAATGTTAAATATAAACGTAATATTTAACATGCTAATATTAAAATATTGTTTAAAATTATTACTTTACCTATAAAAGTGTTTCTTGGCCTTAGGAAAAATAACATCAATAAAAAGAAACTAAGTTTCCCAGCTAACATCTAAATTCCTTCAGTTTTCCAGGTTTCCCTGATTATATGGAAGTTTAGAGCGTACAATTTTCAAGGGGAAATTTGCGTTCGGTCGAATTGCATGCCGGGAAAAGTTGGCTTCCCTGCTTTGAGTTTTTTGAAGGGAGAAAAATGTTGAAGGGAAGAAAGGAAGGTTAGAAATATTTGCTAACGACATTCCTTGGGCGGTTTTCTTATCGAGATGCGGCATCGGGTGGTTGTTGGGAGTTTTGCACGGTGTGCACCGTTTTCATGCAGGTGCTCAATCGCGCTCATACTTCATAGAGGTGCTGGTTGAAGTTTGACACCAGACTGCCCCTGCCCTGCCCCGCCCCTCGTTGCCAACACAGACATCCATCCCATGGCCCACACACGAACCTCCTCCTCCTCCTCCGCCAACAAACAAATAGTGCGCTCATTCCGCGCAACCGAACTATTTTACCGCCCAGTCACTCTCCTTATATCAACTGCACACTATAATATATCTCTCAAGAAATGATTTCTTACCGACAAAAACCTTCTTGACCTTCACCAAGAACACTACTTTTTAACCCCATAATCCTAGCAACAGTAACTGCAATAAAAATTGCAAAATTCCCTGACATGGTTAGTTTTTGTAACTTACTTCTTACATAGCTGGAAATTACAAATAATAACCATAAACCTAGAAAATGTGTATATTAAAGATAAAGAAAAGACATGACAAATAAAAGAAAAAGGTTTTTTTTCCTTCACAATTGTGATACAAGATGGCGCTGTGAAAAACGCTGTTGATTTCAAAATGTACTGTATTTTTTGAAGTTGGAAAATCAAAAAACTTTCAATAAAAATACATTATAAAATGTTGTTTCTCACTTGTGATACCAGATGGCGCTGTGAAAAACGCTGTTGATTTCAAAACATACTGCATTTTTAAAGTGGGAAAAATCAAAAAACTTTCAATAAAAATACATTATAAAATGTTGTTTCTCACTTATGATACCAGATGGCGCTGTGAAAAACGCTGTTGAGTTTAAAAAAGTCACCAAACATTTCATAAAACTACATTATTACTTTTCAAAAATTCAATAATGGCATTTGTAAAGAAGTTTTCACTGGATGAAATAAATTATGTTAAATTATTCCCTGACCTTCCCAGGTTTTCCAAACAAAACTGAAATTTCAACTCAATAATATGGTTATAGTATTTAAATTACTAAGTATTTTTTTGTCTGCTACTTGATCACTTTTCAGTTCAAGTGCTTTATGCATTTTCCATTAGCAGAGTGATACATTCATTGAGCTGGTAACTTTATACTCTCATACAAAACGCATTTGAAGAATTATATTGCAAAGTGTGGTGAACTGAACCTCGTATTCTGCACCACAGAAAGAGAGAGAGAGGAGTGAAACTTGATACTTGACACTCTGCAGTAAAAGGAAGAATGTAGAAATGACAAATGAAATTGCAGAGTGAGTGGGCACAGCGAAACTCAGTTGTATGGAAACACTTGACACTCAACTGATAAGAAAGAATAAGGATGACTGATACAATGCCGGGGTAGACTGAACATTACACTTTTTCCCTTACACCCTACTGCAAGAAAGAATGTAGGGCGAAACAAATAAAAACTGCAAAACAGATGCAGCAGTACACATGCAGTTGCAAAATTGAAATTGCAGAGTTCAGTGTAACAAACACACTTTGCAAAAAATATATGTACATAGAAAAAACACAGACATGATGGCTCATACTTAATTATGGTCATCAACTTCATAAATTTTTAGAGAATGCATTCCTTAAATTACACAGTAATAATTTCTTTGGATTTCCAAGTTAGTCCAGCACTGCATAAGAGAATATAATTTCAGAATTTCGCATTCTTAATAATTTTCCTGACCACTAAATTAATATGGCATTTCATCATTATTCCTTGGTTTTAGATAGTTATTACATTTTAAATGGAGTTTAGTTAATTATAAAGTTATAAATGGAGTTTAGTTAATTACAAAAATTATAAATGGAGAGTTTAGTTAATTACGAAATTATAAATGGAGTTTAGTTAATTAAAAAGTTATAAATGGAGAGTTTAGTTAATTACAAAAATTATAAATGGAGAGTTTAGTTAATTACGAAATTATAAATGGAGTTTAGTTAATTAAAAAGTTATAAATGGAGTTTAATTAGTTATAAAATTATACATGGAGTTTAGTTAATTACAAAATTATAAATGGAGAGTTTAGTTAATTACAAAAATTATAAATGGAGAGTTTAGTTAATTACAAAAATTATAAATGGAGAGTTTAGTTAATTACGAAATTATAAATGGAGAGTTTAGTTAATTACAAAATTATAAATGGAGCTTAGTTAATTACAAAAATTATAAATGGAGAGTTTAGTTAATTACGAAATTATAAATGGAGAGTTTAGTTAATTAAAAGTTATAAATGGAGAGTTTAGTTAATTACAAAAATTATAAATGGAGTTTAGTTAATTACAAAAATTATAAATGGAGTTTAGTTAATTACAAAATTATAAATGGAGAGTTTAGTTAATTACAAAAATTATAAATGGAGAGTTTAGCTAATTATAAAATTGTGAATGGACAGTATATAGTAAATTATAAAATTATGAATGCAGAGTTTAGTTATACTTTGCACAATGATTATGACATTGTATTTAAATTATCAAATAAAATTCAAGTTGAAAATAAGGTCCCAAATGGAAATATTGATTTTCTAAATTGGGAATGGGCCTGCAATGACGTCATCCAGATATAGTCACTAAACATGGTCTGCAAACTCTATATACTAGAGCAAAGACAGTATGTTGTAAATAAAAACCCCGTGACCGGAAGTCGACTGAGAGGGCAGATGGCGCCATTCGCCATTGCAACTCAATGGGCCTCATGACATGTACAAGTGAATGGCCTGCACAGCAACTGTATAACGACTAAAGACCAGAGCCCCACAATGGCGTCCAACATCTGTGCAACAAAAACGCCCACCAACAAGCCTAAACACAAACAGTACAAACCCATCATATAACATTCCTACATATAAGATAACTACTATAGTGTGATTCAAAATTGTCCACAACCCTCTGCAGTTGCCACAGGGCCCTTGGGGAGAATCTCCTTCTCCAATATACAATATGTATGGATCTCTATAAAGATTGCATCGTTTTTGAGTCATGCATGCAATTTTTCGCCTCCATTTTCCCCAACAATGACTAACGTCCCATAATGCATCAGTCCCCTCGCACAAGGGCCCTTTCTATTCTCTATGTATACCCTCCAATCCAATGTCTTCATTTACATCAAAATACGTCCATAACCTTTTTGACATATACCTGCACATTTCTTCGAAAAGGAAATAAAATGTAGATTTGTGTTATCAAGGAGCGCCATCTAGTGGCAGAAGATTCCAATTTGGAATTTCAAAAACTGATTGAAGAATGACAATAAAATACATTGTTAAATTTATGTATAAAATAAATTTGCGAAATTTGTGATTAAAATAAATTTGTTAAATTTGTGCATAAATGTAACATTTTAAATGCTGAAAAATTACATCATAATCCCAAAACTGTATATGCCTATACTTACAAATTCAACAAATGTAATCAAATTTCCTGCAAAAATATTTCCTAATTACCTCTCAAATCAATTCGGGTAATATTGATATAATTAATCACTAATCACTGTGTATTACAAACATTATTTAAACACACTTTCAAAATATACTGTTTTAAAAATAAACATTCTCTACTTTTCCATTACTTTTCCACGTTTATCCTAAGTTCTACCTGTTTCTTTTTCCCCAATCAATTTGACAAAAAATTAATAAAAAGAAACCTGTTTTTCTATCGACTTCAAAAATCTCCACACCACTGATATTCATTTGCTACAAACACCAATTACCATTCGTAACTATGGAAACGTGTCCATGCCATTTCGAGGCATAATTATAAATACGGAAAGACGTCAGTTGCAAGGTAATTCAGTATAACAGAATTATCAACAGATGATCAATACATGTCCCATTTTTACATTATTAATGATAAATTGTACGTCGAGTTGACAGAAAGCTCGTCACTCGTTTTCACTCTCCCTTTTTACGGAAACGAGGGAAAAAAAGCGCCACCTCACGGAGGAATTCGTACTAAAACGTAAGCAAAAAAAAAAATAGGGTGGGGTAAAAAAAAAAGAAAAATAAAAGGGTCATAATCGACGAATCACTTCAACATCCACGAAGTCCATCCATCCATCAAGCATTTCCGGCGTCTCCTGGTCCTAGTCTGCACTTTATTCGCAGTCACGCAACACCGACCCAGAAATTCGATCACCTTTTTACCAATTAGGCCTAAAATATCATCCACTGCATAGAGACACACCCATTTGTTTCATGTTATAGCATCTCTCAATTTCTAATAGAGATCCATGTTAATTTAATCAAAATACATACTATATATTCATAATGCCCTTATAAATTTCAAATGACGTCACTGCAACCAACCCCCAATCCTTATTCATTCCCCCACATCGGTTTGATGGGGACTAGGGGGCAATAAAGACTGCATTTTATCTTTCTCGACTATTTTTCAATCCATCGGTCAATGGGCGTGGCCGGCTGTAAACCGCCATAGATAGGCGATAATGACCGGAAACTTGGCCCTTAAAACCTCCAGACCTCGGCAACACCGACAGCTGCAACCACTTGCACACTTGTCAAAAGTGACTATAAGCTGGCTATAAGTAAATAAAAAAACGTCGACTGCGTAACTTTATGGGGTGGCGTTTGGTGGTGAGAGTTCAAGTGCCCTACAAGATGGCCGCCGCCACACTCTGTCTCGCTTTGTACAATGAGCTCATTGCTTTGTAAAATAAAACGAATAAAATGAAGGAGATCGTTTCAACAAGCAAGTTTCTCGCCTCATATGGTTCACATACAGACGAGACACTCCCAGAATTCCTTTCTGGCCAGCCATCACGTGAGTGACGGCAACCATCTTGGAACGCGTGTCAGCCTTTCCAATTATTATTAACCCCTGTGACGTCACTCGACTCTCGTAAAAGTGATGTACTGGTCCATGAACTTGACCGGTTATTACTCACTCCTTTTGTATAAATACACCAGACACCAATGGAGTCATCTTTGGAGGAATGTTGGTGTAAAATGGAAGCAATTTTAACCAAAGTGCATGTTAAAGTAGTTATAGGCAAGGTTATTGGACCATTTGTGGGCGGGTCAAATGATTATTTCACAGGTCTGTGACCTATACACTATTTCATTTGAACTGGACACGCCCACTAGTTCGATACATTGATTCTGAAAGCAAACATCCTTTTATTTGTAAATCAATAATTTTAAATTAAATAATTTAAGAGCCATAAACTAACATTCAACAATTAAAATTGCTATATAAAATTAATTAAACCCATAAATATTTCATTAAGTTTGAATTATTGATTAAAATGTTCAAATTAGGGCTTGTATCGTTCGATACGGTTTCGATACGGTACGATATATTACACTCAAGTTCATTTATTTTTCAAGAGTTGAGGTCAGAGACTTGAAATGTGTCGATACACAATCGATACAGCTCAAAGGGATTATTGAACAGATATTATAGTGGTGTGGTAAAGTCAGTGGGAAAAGTCAGTGGGAGAAAAGTGCAGTTATTTCCCACGAACCCCGACGGTGGCGCTGACGTTGACGTCGCTAATCCGGCTTAAAGGACTAAATACCAAAGATGGCCGTCTCAATGACGACATCTTCATTGGGCACTCTGTTGTTTGTCAGCTTTGTCACGTGGTGTCAACGTTCCCAATGGATATAAGGTACTTTTTTGGGGAGAGGAAATAGCCGTTGCGAATAGAAGGTGGTCCAAAGCTCCAACAAAAACCAACAATTCTCTTTCACAGCTGAGAAGAAAAGCTCAGTTGGAGGGGGTTATAAGGGCCTCTGGGCTACGGCCATTTTAAAAACCCAACCTTCTTCGTTGGGTTCCAGTGTTCCCCCTGAATACAGATCTATCCTACAAACTGAACCATTTGCACTTTCAAACTACAAAAATCACCAAGTTCATCTATGCTAAGTATCATATACTATAAACCTAACAAAATATTAAAGTTCTTTAAAGGTGAACTGACAAGGTTTTGTAACATACCATGGAAAGCGTGTAATTCTATAGAATTGATGTCAATAAAACGATTGGCGCAAACAAAACTATTTTAAAAAATTGTTACAAATAGTTACGAGTAATTAAAGAGGGCGTCATGGAAGGACGGTGTCACCGCGCTGGTGTCACAGTGTCCTGTTTTGGCAAAATTTGAATTTTC
>JAQFZQ010001495.1:0-19162 GCA_034696005.1 Glomeris marginata | reverse complement strand
ACGCTCGAGCATGCGCACTAGAACGTACCGGTCGGTACCGGTGCAGGGTTGAGGGCAGATTGCAGACGCTAGTCTATGAACTGGAGTATTGCGGATTGGCAACAGCGAAAATAAAAACTGACTTGAGCCGAAAGTAGACTCGTGAGGAAATATATTGAGCAGAGACTTCTGTGCTACGATTCGAGTCGGTAGAAATGGTCGAGGAAACGGTGTACGAAGTCCATTAACCAGCAAACTTTGTATACGATTGTGTGTGACCAGGACTAGAACAGTTTCGTGTGTTTCAGCGTGTTTTTCGAACGAAATTCCTCGTTTACGGCAAGTTTTAAGTGCCAAGATGGCCGACCTCGGGTCGAGCTTCGCGCTTCAGGTGAGCGTTAAAAAACGTCTTTGATTACATACTTTGTTTCGTTTTCTTGCGTTTACCACGTTTAGGAACAAGTGGCACACGGTTCCCATCAAATTGAGCTCGTTTGCGTCATTTTATGTCAATTTATTTGCTTGTGATTCGAGAAATTAAGGCCGTTTTTGACGCGATTGTCGAATAATTTTGTGACCTTGCGTCAAATGTTAGTCGGTGATTATCACATTATTTATTGGGCAAGGTTTTCCGTACATACTGAATTTGTGGCGATACAAATGTATGCCCTTGTACTAGTCTAAATACTAACAAAAATAGCAGGAAAGTTAATACGGAATTCCATTAATTTTTCTAGTGCTCGAGCCAATTACTAGAAAGAAAAATTAATTAATTTATTAATGTTATTCCAACATTTTGAAGTAATTATAATAAGAAATAAAATTAAAATGAAAAATTTAGTCTTGCCAAAATTTATATATTACTATACAGTATATTTTCCAGGCTTTGAAAACCTGGAAAATTGGCAAAAAATGTGTAATTGTCTAGGAAATTTTGGACAGTTGCGACACAGTTTATTGCATTTGCAGTTTCCTGACATTCTGAATTAGAAAATGTCATAGTAACGTCTAGAGTGGTAACGTTTATAACTTATCAGTAAAAGTCCATGTAAAATGGCAAAATAAATATCAATGGTGCTGACATGCAAAATGATGTGTATCTAACCGAAGTGGTCAAGATATCATCGGGATCCTTGCACACATGAATACCAAATTGTATTTTCCAGATGCGGTTTTGTGTGTGCATTTAAAGGGTTGAACAGTGTCCAGTAATTTGCGCTTTATTAATTAAAAAATCTGTTGCCATTGCAGAATGACTCCCGAAGTGCTACTTCACGGTCCCAGAGCTTCCAGCAGCAACAGTTTCTTCAAGATGGTGTTTTGAACAGTCCGTTGACACCTGATTCCACACTGCAACAGAAGCTGGACCGCAAGGAGCTGCTAAAGCGAGAGATCCGCAAGGAGCTGAAAATCAAGGAAGGTGCCGAGAACCTCAAGAAAGTCACCACGGACAAGAAAAGTCTCTCCAATGTGAACTCCATCGTGAAGACGGCCAACAGTAGGCTGCAAGAACTGGACCAGGAACTAAAAGATGTCAATTCCCAGATCCTGCTCACTCATGGACAGGGACACGACACAAGAAACTCCAATGGCCCAGGTTTGTAAAATCACCCTGTAATATCCCAATGGGTCCTGGTTTAAAATAGTACTATTCTCCATCTGCTAACAAAGCCAGAAAATTTTACATTGGTGTCCCACCAATGTTACATGAGTTATGCATGAAAATGTTCTTATATTTGAGTATTGAATGGGGTAAACAGCATAAGTTGACTGGTGTAATGGCGGCCAAACAAAGCTAAGTGAGGTTGGTTGTAGATTTTGGCTCAGTTGCAAATTCCTACCCGATTATAAACTCAAGGGCTGCGATGTCCTGGTGTGTTTGCGTGTATATCATCATGCTGCGGATGCAGGAAGCACTTTCATTTTTTGAATGGAAAAATGTGAAGTAAAAATTGAATTGCTGGCTTTACTGACGTGTTTTGTAGATACAGCTATTTTCATCGGATTTCAACTTGACAACTTGCAGAATTTTCCCAATTTTTTGACAGGTACTTCGGGTACAGGATGCATATTGGAATGGAACTAATCTGTATAGAGATTGTATGATTAAACCAATTATTCCTTATTGCATTTCAAGTGATTTGCATACGCAATTAGATAAAGTTATATCAAGTATGAGTCACTTGGCCATGATGAGTGCGTGCAAGTAATCTTTCCTAGAAATTTAATATTTGATTTCTGTGCTATTTATGATTGAAAATTTGATTCATCTTTATAACTGAGATTTTAAGTGCAGTTTTTGTTGACTGCTACTATATGTAATTCTTTTCTATCCGTTGTGTAAATAATGATGATGATTCACTTTAATGTACTTAACAAAAATGCAGGATCTATAAGTGACATAGTTACAACTTATAACAAGAGAAACCTGAACTGAAGTTGAATAGTTTCCATTCTGCAAAGTACATTTCGAAGAACCTTGCTGTGGCAATGTTTCCAAGTTGTCGTAGCTAAACCTGGAACTTTTATGTTTATTTCTCTTAGGTTTCTATTTTTTGTGGCCAGCTCCAGTTGTGAGCTTGTTTTCTAAAGCCAATGTTAACTCAATGTCTGGCTTTTCTCATTTCAAATCCGTATTATTCTTTTCTTTCTGGGTATAATAACACCTTCAGCTAATCGAATCGCACAAGTTCGCATTTTCTGTATGTGCACATGCTCATCACATGAAAAGATGGTAACTAATAACTGCAATTCTATTTGACGAATTGCATTCAATTCTGATAACTGTGATTCTGAGGTTGCATATGTTTTCTATTTTATGTTCATGTGCAGACATGTTAACAATTTTAATTTTCAGACATTCCATGACCTCAGTTGAACTCTGACATGCTGTGAATATGAAATAGGGATGTCATGCTGAGTTAGCTTTGGTTTCATGACTTAATATTTGCATAATTTATGACCTCGTGTTTATGATACGACTGTTAGTGTTTGATATATTGCTTGTTAATCAAAAGAAAAAAAAATAACTGGAAATGCGTTATAGTGTTATTTTTTTAACAAGAAAATAACATTACACATAGTGCTGTCTTACTATAGATTAGATTGTGAACTATCACTATTTTTATTCAGAGAAACGTGATAAAAAGAATGGTTTTGATTTTTATAGGGTTTTATTTTTATTTTCTTGAATGTTTGAAAAATAACTTTTGTATTTTAAAAATGTTTTAAATACGAGTATACCAGAGGTTTAAAGATTCTTAGGAGCAGCTAAGTCGTTCCAGAAATAATAGCAACCAAGATTACGCTTCTTATGTGTAATGATGTGATTCATTTCAGAATTTTAACCTGGTGTTACCTGTTGGGCGCCAATTAAAGCTCAACTGCAGCAATTTAAAGTTTATTGTAACATATGGCAATTTTTAAAATTATTGGCTATTTAAAAATACTGTGCACAGATGTAAAAGTGAGATACATATGTGTTACTTGTGGGCCTCTGCTGATGCATTTACCGGAAATAACTTTTAAAATCCATACCATTGGATTTATTTTGGGCTTGAACCGAAGAAAGCAAACAAATCTGCGCCTGACCTCATCCATCCATCCTTCTTTTTTTCCTCCTTTCTTCTATTTTTCTTTTTTCAAACCAACTTCGTGAATAATTCATTAAGAGATTTCTTTAGCAACTGGAATTCCAGCAAGCTTCGCAGACCGCTAGGAGAATTTGAAAAATGTATCCGTGGATGTATATTATATTTGTTTGATTATTAATTTTGGGCAAAATTATTATTGCAGCAGATATTAATTATATATTTTGTTATATTGCAGGAAGGATTTTTAACTCATCGCCGAAAGGAAGTTTTGCTGATGTTTTAGACGTGTGAGAATTTATATTTAGCAAGACTTTCATCCATCATTCATCCACTGAATGAAAGACATGCTGTCTTGCAAGATGAAATTGCTTTTCACAAGGAAAAGTTGCAGGTTATTCACAAGCACACGGTGAACTTACAAATCCTTGAATGCAAATTTTAATTCAAATCTTATGTTAATTTTCCTTGGCTAATCAACTGTTTGGTCTTGTATATTGTCCAAGTTAAACTTCATGTTAATGTAATGGTTTCATGAAGTACAATGTGCAAATATTGGATTTCTTGTCACAAACACTGTTGTCACTTGGTTTTTACAAGTTTATTTCGCTGTAAAGTGGTTTTATTAGGATTCCTGACACTTGTGAATAGCCTTTGATACTTTCAACTTGAGAGAAACTGGATGGATTATTATTCAACTGGTGTCTCATGTCTTTTTATATTCTCTCTTAGACAAATTGTTGACGCTGAAAGCTGCTGGCGCGCTCTAGAAATATGCACCAGATTTATTGTAATGAGTTGGAAATTGTTTACAGATGGCAAGGTGCCACCAAGCTTGTTTATCTGTCTTTTGTAGAAGATAAATATGTACAGCAGCAAATGCAAAAATACAAACGTATATACCAACATCCCATTAGAATCACAGCATGATTTTCGACAGGTGCTCAACACGAGCACAATGTATAACATATGGTAGCTGAGGATTGAATATGTTGTGGTTTCACAAAGAAGCAGTTCTGATATCTGTTTTGAGTTCAGAATCGGACAGATTCAGAAGTGTGTAAAGTTATATTTGTTATTTACAGTATAAAAGCTATGTTAATTTCATAGGACACTTTGTGGGAGGTCTGAAAGATTGGAGCATAACACTTCAGTAGTTTTGCTCCTTGGTTGGTTGGTTCTAAGACGTTCTTTTGTCGCGGTTTATCAAAGTGTGGTAGTATGTGGAATGTTTAGACACATTATAATGTCTGATTTTCACCGTTTGCTTGTTTTGTAGATGTGATGCCGATAGCCGTGGATCGAATGGAGGGCCAAGATAGAGGAGATTCTCCAATGTCCGCAGTGGACCAACGCCTTCAGTCCTTACAAAAGCAGCTAAACATCGAACAAAAGGTTAGTACATGAAGCAGGTAAAGGTAATTTTGAATGAGAAATGGGGATTTTGGCTGTATTTGTAAAGGTCATTCACACATGTTTGCACCGTTGTTGGCTAGGAAGAGGTTTGTGTCGGCAGCAATTTCTCCGGTATCAAGGGTTCCTTCGGGTGCCGTCATCCAGGAAGGAACCTTGTGCCAACTGAAGGAAGTGAATCATGAGAAGATTACACAAAGGATATATCCACTGCATTGTTTGTTTTGACTAACTGCAATCGGAAAATGTATTTATCAGTTTCACTCATAATTCCAGTTTTTCCCAATACTACAATGAAACCTCGATTATCCGAAGATGACAGGACCATTTTGATAATAGATTGTTCTGATATGTTCTGATAATCCGGATAATCACATATGAACAGTAATGTTTCGGACATAACAAAGAAAGATGCAAAATGATTTGTAACATGATTCATATATAGTAATTGAATTTATAAAGACTTGCAAAAATGTGTGATTTAAGCCTCAAAATCCAGCTTCATCTTTGAACTTTGATGAGTAGGTTGACTTTGAGCTAAAGCTTAATGGAAAATTCGTAACAAAGAAAGGTGGCAAGAACATAATTGTTTAAGAAAAATTATTTCATTTTAGTGTTTCGGATAATCGACCTCCGGATAATTGAGGTTCCACTGTTCAATGTAGGCAGTATATAATTTATTACGCCTTGTCATATTTGGAGGGTAACATGGTTGTGGGACAAATTTTAAAATTTAAATAATTAATTTTTCCATTTTCTACAGTAAATTGTGTGGATAGCCATTGCACACTAATAGACAAATCAACAATTATGCAGTGGATATGAGCCTATAATACATATTAATTTTGTAAACATCAAATTATTATTCAACAATGGTGACCAGCAATTCAATACATACTGTCTTGCTAATTCGGATTGAGTTTCTAGTCTGCTGCCACTTTGTCTTCGAGAGTAGCTGAAACAACGAACGTTTGTATAGTGCAATCAAGTAATATATCAGTCATGGCATCAGTATTTGGAGGTTATAAGCCTCGCTTTTCATACATGATGGGTGAAATTGTCCAGTTGTGTGTGCAGCTGTATTCTAATAAATAATTTACAAAAGACAACATTGCTATCCCATTGAAACCGTTACACATGATGGCTGTTCATTACACTTTATTTGTATGTAAAACACATTAATCAACCGGAAATTGAACAATTTTACGTGTGCAACTGCAAAATGTGTGAAGTCCTCATTATTTATATACATTTTTAAGTCTTGATTTGTTGTATTTGTTGAAGGGTTATAATTTACAACACAACTTTGAATTTGTTATGCAAGAATACAGTATATCCTTGTAACTGGATGTTTGTTGTTGTTGCAGGTGAAACAAGGTGCGGAGAATATGATCCAAATGTACAGTGGTTCCTCGAAGGACCGTAAACTATTGGCTGAAGCGCAGCAGATGTTGGCCGACTCAAAGGCCAAGATCGAATACATACGAATGAGAGTAATGAAAGTGAAGCAGAATAAAGGAGATGATCCTCATGGCAATGGAGATGTGGCTGGTCAGTATATCAAGGTTGCCGCGTGATCCTAATATGCATTTGTCCATCTAACCGGTTTGCAAGACATCAATATGTCCCCTGTTCCCAAATGTAAAAGTAATGCAATAACATTGACTCCATAGAGCAAAATATACTGTATGATGCTACCCAAATTATATATAATACTTTTACTTTTCAACAAAAGTTGCTATTTTATGTTGAAACAAAGTTTGAGATTTCTACTAATACAAGTCTCTTAGTCTAGTTAAGGAGAATATGCTGAAGTCTTGCAAGATGTAATGCATTCAATATTTTGGAAAAGGTTTCTTCCCAGTTGTGCTGTTACAATATTATTTAATGTATTTATATTGTCAACAGGCAAAGAGCTTAACCTGATGACACCTTTGGAAGTCCGTATCGAGGAACTGCGGCATCACCTAAAAATCGAATCGGCAGTTGTAGATGGCGCTAGGAACGCCATCCGCTGGCTTCAGAACTGCAAAGTTCAAGACAAAAAAGCTCTGCAAGAGGTATGTAAAGTTTACATGTCCAATCCATGATTGCATTCCATGACACAGATTGTTAGCAGTGTGCATGCTCTGCACTGACAAATACACATGCAATGCAATCATTTTCCTTTCATATAGTTGGGATTTTAGAATAAGGTGATTATCCGAAATTATCTTGCACGTTGTCACAAATGTTACACAAATGTTACACAAATGTAGTACATACATGGCACACGCTAATGCGTTATCACTTATCGCGCATAAGACAGTTCTTTCAGAAATATTGGTACTGTGTGTACCAAGTTTATGCGAATTGAAATTGAAAAATGGCTGCATCTAATGATATTAGCTAAATATTTGATGCCATGTCATCAAACAATGCCAGTGGACAATGCTCTGCATTTGTACAAAAAAATGTTTATAGTATTTTGTCATAACAACCCTTTTGGAAATGCATGTATACTTTGCAATTCAGTGCCAAGCCCTCTAAGTGACATTCAAGTTGTATGTGTGAACATATGATGCAAGTTATATGCACAAACCTACTTGGCTTGCAAACCTATTCCAGCATGTTCTATTTCCATTGCAAGTGTGTGTTGATTAATATCCGCGTTTTTCAACACATAAACGTACGAATTTTTCGTATCATGCCCAGTATCCTTATTATTAGAGTAGGTCAAGAATACTACATTTACAATATACGTTCACCATTGTGCTGTTAAATTCTAATAGCACTTGTTACTGCACACTGCTGCAAATCGGGAATACCTAGGTACCTTTCCAAAGTAAATTGGCAGGAGGGAAATTTGATATTTAGTCGCATGAAGGTTGGATAGTGGTTTAATAAAAAGAAAAATGGACTGTAGAAGTTCAGTTGGGAAATGTAAGTTGTGAAGAATTAAATTAAGTCGATTGTAAGGGAATGTATTAGGTACTTTGAAGGAGTTTACATAATTTGCATAGGGAGATGGCACCAGAGTGGCAAATGAAAATCGTTTTGCAAAGTGATCGTATTTTTAAACTTGGATATGACTGCAATGTACACGTGTAGTGACAGCTGCGCCACAGATTCTTTCTTCGGAAGATGTATCGGTGCAGTTGTGGCACGGCCCACGGACAAATATGCACCGAATATAGGAGAAGGTTGACTGCGGAATGCGGACGAGAGACTACGTCAGCTCAGACGCTGTTAAGAAGGACGAGACCCTGAAGAAAAAGATGATGATGAAGAAGAAGGAGAAGGAATAGGGGAAGTAATAAAATAAAAAGAAGTTGAGGAGAAGGGGTTTTGGTAAAAAGGCGAGAGAAGTTATAGCGGAGTCCGGTTTGTTGGGTTTGTTACTGGAGATCCTCGTCTTTGACCAAGAATAGAAAGACGGAGGACTGCCTGAAAATGGTATCTGGCTTTTTGGACAACGAGGCTGGCACTCAACCAGAGTGAACGCAAAACCCGAACCAACCGTGTCTCGGTGGCTCAACGTTAAAAATAGACGACCCCGAGAAAACGACGGACGCGCTTTTATCTCTTTCTATCTCTCGCCTTCTCTCTCGATCTCTCACGTATTCCCTCTCTCATCCTTATGCCCATTTATCTACCTATCTTTTCAATCGCCATCTCGGGAAGTGTTTTTACCGCACTCGGGGACCGCGCGGCGCAGACTCGAAGGCGCTTCTTCAGTAGAGTCACTCGCAGACCTGTTCCACATCAAAACCAAGTGTCATTGGATGAGAGACTGTTGAAGGCGCAGGACATCAGTCACAATGCTCGTGGAACTGCGCTGAACCTGGGCCTTGCCGCAGTACACGCTGTCAACCTGCGTAACTAACATGGAAACTACAAACTTAAAAGGATGCAATAAGAAATGAAGTCAACGTGGATTAACTAGTAAGACAGACTTGAAAATAGTCGTACTTACTACTGGTGTTGTGTATAACCAATGGTGTGACTGCAGTGAAGCTCTGCGGAAGACCAAGTGACTTTGCGGCACGGTGTAATTGGACAAGTGCTTTGTGACAAACCTTGGAGATATAATAAGCTGAGTTTTATTTTATTCATTCGCTGTACGATTGGTGCTTGGGACTTCTAACGATTGGTGTTAAGCTGCCAAATGTGAAATGTAGCTGGATTCTTGTTTTGGCTGAGCGGATGATTTTTCAAGGATAATTGCAAAAGTGGAAACGTCGGTGTTGGATAACAGGAAATTGCATGAAGTTGGAAAGAGGTGCATTAGTGGAATTCTGGTCCGGAAAAGAAGTTTCCAGTCTCTCGAGATACCATTTTGGTCACAGTTTAACTTCTCTCTTTCTCTCACTTGACTGTCTCCTAAAAATAATCTTGGGAAATTGGGATTTTTTAATGCTGCCATCAGCCAAACTAGAGACAGATTTATCTCGACGCCGCTACGGTAAATAATGGAGTAAGCGCTGAGACAGGCATAAATACAAGAAAGGAAACATCTGACCGCCAACTGAGAGACTTGCCAAAACTACTAAATTCAACTCGCCTGAGAAGTGTGAACATTTTAAATTCGTTAAACCCTGGCAAGTTTGGAAATTGCTGTGGGATATTGCGCGGACGGTGTATTGCGCTCCGTCAACTTCTGTCATCGAAGCACCACCAAGAAGTGAACGGAAGTTGGGAATGCTGTGGGAGTTGGCGTTTGGAAATAGGAATTGGAAATTGTTGTGCAAAGTAGGGCGGTTTGAAAAGTGACAAGACAAGCAGAAGTACTGGGATTGTGTGTTGCGCGAGAACTCTGTCGTGAAACGGAATATTCTCAGGTGGGCGTTGTTGGAAGATATTTTGGAGGACACGAGTGGGTAGAAGGAGAAGGAGCGAAAGAGTGAGATGCTGGCCCCATGTTGCCAGCCGTCGCATCCGCAGAGATGTTTATTGTGAGCGTGGAGCCGAGTAGGAATCCAACTCCGAAGAAGCCGGCCGCTGCGTGCCAACATGGCTAAAAATACATGGCGTGGGTTTTGTTTACGGCCCCCTTGCTCCTGGCCGCTTCCAAAACGCAACCATTTAGCTAATCGTACCGTTTGAAAGTAGCACGTTTCACGTTTTCACCATGTCCGACGAAAATATAGTCACCCAGGAGTGGTCCTTCGAAGCGCAATGGACTTGGTCCGGTCCCGGAGCACCAACTGAAACTCAGTTATATCAGCAACAGACCCCACTGTCCCAGCAGCAATCGGTTGCTGGAGACGGCGCTGCGGTCGCAGATAGTGGTGCCAGTGTTGACCCAAGTTCAGGGGTCAAGATGGAGTACTCGTGGCAGAGGACGCCACCGGGAACCACTGCGGGAGCTGCGCCGCGCAGAAGATCTGCCCAACCTAGTTCACATGGTACAAGGGGTACCAACGGACGTAGTCATCACCCTCGTCCCCACGTGTGGGATCCTCCTGATCCGGATCCTGAAGCTCCTCGAAGGGCTGATTCAGGGTACGCTAGCAGCGAACTACCCTCACCTTTGCAGCCTAACCCACGAGGACCTGTCCCAGAGTTGGTGGGCGGAGGGCCGGCTGGGTCTAACGGTCGTTGCAAGAGCACGTGTAACATTACTTTAGAGAACAATAACCCGAAACCATGTCCAAGCACTGGGTGGGCCGCTGTGCCGGAACGGAGAGCCGTGTTCCACGGACCCACTTGCGAGTGCATAGTGTGCCACGATATGGAAGTGAGATTCGAAAGCACCCCTCCACCAGCACGTTTCCGGACGATGCCGGAAGTGGCGTCACCGGTAGTTCCACCAGTTACCTCCAAAATGGCGACCGGTTCTCGAGGAATGAGAATGACACCGGAAGGGGACCCAGAACCGAAGAAGACCTACCGCTCTCATTTCTGCACTCACGTTACCGGCAGAGCTTCCAGGTCCTCTTCGGAGAGGGAGGATAGCACATCTGATTTAGAAGCTGCTGTCCAGAGGACTGTCATCAGCAAGGACACGCCGAGTCATCGTAGGCAACAGGTACCACCGGTACAGATAGCGGACGACACCGGACGAAGACAACAACGTTCCCAACCGCAGCAGAGGTACCGTTATTCGTACCCTTCGGGAACCCCAACAGTGTCTGTGACTCCGGGTCCACCGGTTGTCGCTCGACCACCTAGACCCAGGGTGATCCACATAGATGTCTACTGTCAGGATGAGGAAGAAGAGGAAGAAGAGGAGGACAACGTAGTGGGAGAGAGTTTAGATAAAGGGGAAACTTCTGCTACCGGGTGGCAGTGGACGTCTTCTACATTGCCTCGGCGTAGAGAGCAGCGTGCCGAAGGTGGCACTCCGACTACGAGGACCGGCAGCTACAGGGATGTAAGGAGGGTGATGGGTGTATACGGTCAACAGGATGAAGTTGACAGTGCTCAAGGAGGTGGTGCCGCGGGTTACGGTGCCACGACGAGGAGGTACGCAGTGGGACATCACACTGGACCCACCCGGAACCGCAATTGCGCTTGTGAGTACTGTCAGAGGTACTTCTTTGGTTCTTCGGATGCAGCCAAGTAGGTAACTTGAACGGAATAAATGGAACTAACTGTAATCCAGTGGAAACTGTGGTGAAAAGGAGGAAGACAAATCGTACTGTTCGTTTAGAGCCGGGTTGCAGCTTTCCCGTAGTGGCTTTTTGTACACTACTAACTTGTAGACTTGGCGGAAAATATCCTACTTTTTTTGTTTTTCATTCTACTACTTACACTTGAGATTTATTTACACCTCTATGCACATGCCTGTTTATCATCACCTATGCGTGCGATGCTACAGCTGGAATTTTGTTGATTTTGATTCTTTAAAGAAAGAAAGAGAGGGAAAAAAAGTAAAAAAATATATGCTGCAGAATTATTGCGTAAACTTGCCGAACACTCCGCTCTTGTAATTCAGCACTCCATTATGATTACATTGTGTTCTATACCTGTACCTTGGTCCGTCCTTGTGTTTGTTTGTTACGTGTATGTGTCTAGGCCCAGGCAAAACTTTCGGAGTCGAGCAAAAAGCTAGACCTAATCCGGAGATCTTTGGAGCTACGCAGCAAAGAGTTGCCGCCATCTTCTCCGAAAACAGAAGTGTTGAAGAAGGAACTGGAGTCAACGCAAGCAGCTACACCGAGTCCCACTCATTACACAGCCCTATCACTGTACGGTAACGCCACTACCACCAAACCTCCACCGGAACCTCCGCAGACCTTTTCGACATCGCTTTCCAAACCGGCTGCGGTTACCGGTAAACTTGAAGTCAGGTACGAGTGCCATTTCTGTATTTTTGCTCCCACTGTTATCCATTTAAGGGAGTTGTATTTTTGTACGGATGTTCTTTTTTGGTAAAGGTTAAAAATTTGTCGGAGTTGATCCTTCCTGGAGGTCTTCGTAACCTTTGTTTCTTGTTGTCATTTTAAGAAAGAAAAGTGCTATTTTTATGACTTTGACACAACTCATTTTCCAGGGCCAGTGTGATTGATTGCCTTTAATTAATGCCACTTGAATTTAATGTAACAAATAAACTATATATTGCTTTAAATAAACTCCAAAAAAGAGTACCAACTTTCAAAAAAGTCTACACTTTTCTTTTATCTGGACATGATAGTGGAGGAATTTGCATGATATAGAACTGCAATAGTTATGTTAATCATTAATATGAAATATTTGCAGGCTTGTGGGATGTCAGGATTTGCCAGAAGACGTTCCAGGACGTTTGCGGAGGGACAGTTCTCACGGAATGAACAGTCCCGGAGACTTCGTGAACATTGTGAAGGCCATAGACAAAGCTGTGACAGGTCGAGGCAAATCTTACATCGTCAAAGAAGAAACCTCAAGTAGGAAAAATACTAGTGAGAATCGTTCTGCATGCAATTCTTTTCTTGGAGGACTGATTTCCTCCTGCAGCATATAAAGTAACACCTGGATTCACTTGGTCATTATCTAGAAAAATGCTGGGATTGTACGGTCATAAATTTCTTTATTCTGTTGCTAATCCATTGATTTATCCTAATTATAAATATTTCACTTTTTCCTTTATAATGCCATGTTTATTGTGCTGAGTGAAATTGCGGTTATAATTTTTGTTGTGGCTGATTATACAAAAAGTAGTAGGTTATGCAGCAAAATTTTAATATTTTCTTATTTAAAATCTTAAAATAATGTATTTTAATATTATTATAGCTTTATTTTACAGAAAACTTGTGAAGTTACTGTAATTTGTAATGCAATACTATAAAATAGTTAACAATCATTTCTACCAAACTTTTGCACGGGAATGATATTTAAATACTAACTTTGCACCATAAATTTCTAACCAAATAACTAACCAGTCCACACACTAGTTGTGGTTATTCAATCTATGATTCAATCATCAAAGTTGGAATATTAAATGCTATAATGTTCTTCAGACGAGATTATGGCTGTACTGAAACTGGATAATACAACTGTGGGTCAGACATCTTGGAAGCCATGCAGCCAAAAAGCTTGGGACCAGAGGTTTAGCATCGACCTTGACAGAGTGAGAATTTCTTTGCTTTATTCAAGCAGTTGTTTTCGTTCCGGAATTGATCATTCCAACTTTTGGAATTACAGTCCAGGGAATTGGAGATCGACATTTTTTGGAGAGATTGGCGGTCACTTTGTGCTGTCAAGTTCTTCAGATTAGAAGAGTTCATCGATGATGTCCGGCATGGGATGGCACTTCACCTAGAGCCTCAAGGTCTTCTATTCGCAGAGGTATGTGCAATAACAGGCTAATTAGGAAGAAATGATTTCACTCATATGGAACATTTTGCGTAGATCAAGTTCCTGAATCCAATGATCGGCAGGAAGCCAAAGTTGCAGCGACAGCGAAAAATATTCAAACACAAGGGTATGTTTAAGCTACAGTTGGTCATAGACATTGCGTATACTAATTGAATTCTTTTATTCCAAAGGTAAAAACTTCCTCCGGCCAAACCAGATGAACATCAATGTGGCCACTTGGGGCAGATTGATGAAGAGGGCCATTCCACAAACTGCCCCTTGTACAGATCCACCAGCGACTATTAGCCCACCTTTAGGTCCCATTACCACTCCAGGTAGGTAGTAGCTATATTGAGAAGCAATTGAGAAGTGATAGTATAATACTTTTCTCAATTTTCCATGCAGCCACTCCATCAGGTCGACAACGCGCAATCGGCAAGCCAAATTTTGAACCTCTCACCCCTGACAACAAAAGCATTGTGGATGAAGCAGAAAAGGATGCAGAAGGAAATCTTGTGATCCCCACTTCAACACCTACAGATGTACAGTTCACTGGAGAAAGCGAGGTCCATGTGAGTAACGTACTCTTGCAATGGCAATCGGAAGAGTTGCTGACTTCTATATACATGCATTGCAATTGACTATTGCATTCTTAATTTCAGAGCGCATTGAGCAATTTCGATTTCCTTCGAGACGAATCTTCACCCGACATTGGCCAGGTCACAGAAGCAGATGCTGTCGATTCCACACCGACCGGGGTGTCTGTTGTGGTTGTCGGTGAAGATGTCCATCATGTTAAAGGAAGGTCGATTACCCCTGAGCCTATCATTGAGATGCCGGATGATGAGGATTACCCTGGACAAACAGTTGCACTTCAAAATCGAAATACGATTAAAGATGTTACCAACGACAACAGACCGTAAATTTGTCTTGCTATTGAAAGTGCATGTATTCATGGTGAAGGTTTAATTTTGTCTTACTCCTACAAGGTTAAGCAAGCCCAAGAATGGGATGTCCATGTCCAATTTCCGTTTCATCAGCGTCCTTGGGAGAGGTCATTTTGGGAAAGTACGTTGAATAATTTATTGACACGATGGTTGTCATTAAACATTTCTATTTATTGTACATCGTATGTTTCCAACACTTCTGATGAATCACGTGGATTGTAACTGAAATTTAAAGGTGATCCTAGCTCAGTACAAGCACACAGGGGAGTACTTTGCGATTAAGGCACTGAAGAAAGGGGACATCATAGCGAGGGATGAAGTGGAAAGTTTGATGGCTGAAAAACGGATATTTGAAGTAGCAAATGCGATGACACATCCTTTCCTCGTCAACTTACACGCGTGCTTTCAAACTGATGTCAGTACCCATTTTTGATGCGTACAAACCAGTGAGTCAGGGTTGGCGAAAGCTCAGGTTTCATCTGTACAGAAAATTGGTACTGTTAGTTTGTGTGGTTTAATGTAAAAATAGTAATGCCATTCGCTTGCTCCGAATTGCTAACAATAGGAAAAAGGTCCGTGGACTGTGATGGACCTCTTTTATTTTTAAAGAGACAAATGAAAAAAAGTATTGCTGCTTAACCGTTGCTGTCACTGCAGATGACTAATTGTAGTGAAACCTCACGTTGCCAACCCTGCTGTTGGATATCCATTTTAAGTAATGTTGATGTTGCCTCTCAAACAGTCCCACGTATGTTTTGTGATGGAATACACATGCGGTGGAGACCTGATGATGCACATCCATTCGGATGTATTCTCGGAGCCGCGGGCCGTATTCTACGCTGCTTGCGTCGTGTTGGGTTTGCAGTACCTTCATGAGAACAAGATCATCTACAGGTTGGATTATTTGTTCCTTATTTCCCCCTTTTTAACCTGCAATCACGCATTATTTACCATTTTACAATTCATTACAGGGATCTAAAACTGGATAATCTTCTTCTGGACACGGAGGGTTATGTGAAAATCGCCGATTTCGGTCTATGTAAAGAAGGAATGGGTTATGGGGACAGGACGGGGACTTTTTGCGGCACCCCCGAATTTTTGGCACCCGAGGTGCTTACCGAGACTTCGTACACACGTGCCGTCGACTGGTGGGGACTTGGGGTGCTCATCTTCGAGATGCTCGTTGGAGAAGTATGTGTTATATTTTCAGTTGTTATGATATGAGAATTGAATGGAGTAAGTTGTATTAATTATGTTTTGCCTGCAGTCTCCATTTCCTGGAGATGACGAGGAAGAAGTTTTCGATAGTATTGTCAACGATGAGGTTCGATACCCGAGGTTCCTCAGTCTGGAAGCAATCGCAATCATGAGGAGGGTGAGTTAATTTACGTAATTAAGCATTTCTAATGTGATATGCATTTTGTTGACTAATTATTTGTGTTTTAATTTGCTTGGAATGAACAGCTGCTGCGAAAGAATCCAGACAGGCGACTCGGGGCAAGTGAGAAAGATGCGGAAGATGTGAAGAAGCAAGCCTTTTTTAGAGTAAGTTGTCATATTATAGTTACAATCAATAATAATTAGGCTAATGAACTTGCATATGAATTTTAAAACCTTATAAATAAATTTTGTTTGCATCTGTTGTTTAAAGCTTAGAAAATCCATTTTAAGTCTTTGAAACTTTGCGCTCTAATGAAATAACAGGTGATTAATTCATATCAATAATTTCAGAGCGTCATCTGGGACGATTTACTTATGAGGAAAGTGAAACCTCCATTTGTGCCAACTGTGGTAAGGTTTTTGTTTTTCTAACTGTCATAATTTTTGTTGTAATTTTAGTAATTTCCATGGGTATTTTATTACACTTGTTGAGTATATTTTAACTCGTAACATCCCATTTATATAACGTATATACATATATGTGATGTAGATCTGCAGATACTAATGCATTTTACCGAGTTGGTTCAGTACGCACTCTCTTAAGAAATACGGAAATAAGTATTACTGAAATTTTCTCCTTCTTCAGAGGACACCTGAAGATGTTAGCAACTTTGATGAAGAATTCACTTCGGAAAAACCAATCCTTACTCCACCAAAAGATCCGCGAACCCTGTCCCATGCGGAACAATTACTGTTCAATGATTTCGACTACACGGCCTGCTGGTGCTGAGTCTCTCCATACTCCGTAGTTATATCTGTGTTGCAAATTAAGGGGACAATGAATTGGTTCCCATTGCAAACAAGAGTTCGTCGTATTGTTTGGCATTTTATGAACTTCAGCAGCGGACGTGTGTTTCGAGTGGCTGCAGCAGACTTTTGCATCAAGCCATTCGACTAAACATCGGTGGCTGTTATTTAATGGAAACAGCGGAATCGCGAATATGGTCATTAAAAGTTTCTAGGGAACAAACTTTCCGTCCGACACCCCATTAGATGTCTCGCCCCAAATTCTTCAGGAATTTTTACCAAAGTTGCAATCATTTCCGAGATATAATATTTCATTAATACTAATGTTGGCCTTGAAGAACATGAATGGTAGCTTGATGGTAGTGATGGCTATAACACACAAATTTCCAAGAAGTTGACTGCAAATTAAGTTTACGGCAGTAAAATCTACTCTTCGTAGAGAAAGAGATTTTTTGCCAGAAATTTACCTTTGCTCTAAACCTGCTTGTAAACTGACATGCAAAAAAATTTGCTTTTCCAAAATTCCTGTGCTGAAAAACTCATGTGCAAAGCTTGATTACTAATGAGGTCAAGTTGTGGTGCTAGGATTTAAATTTGTTGACCAACTGCTACGAGTGTGATCAAATCAAATCAAATACAATTTTTATAAAAATAATTGGGCATCATAAAATTAAATTGCAATACATGTGGTTACCCGCAAAACATATGAGCACAGATTGTGGCCATCAGGAAGGTGTTGCATGTTTATTTACTGAATTAACATCGTACAACTTGGCAAAGAAAGTCGTTTTGATTTGAAATTAATTCCCACTTTTCTAAATTTCCAGTAACACTCGCTTTAGCATGACAATAATATTTTTAAACAAAAATGAACTTGATTTTGACCATGCTACATGCTCACATCAAACACAGTCCCTATGGAAAAATTAGTATTCAGTATATCTTTATGTAATGCACAATTGTGGCCAAAAGTATTGTCGCTTATTGTGTGCTGCAGGATAGCAAAATGCGACAATACTTTTGGCAGGAGTTGTACCTGAAAAGTCTGTCAAGGTTTCACATTTATTTCTGTCAGCCTCTACACATATCTTGCAGCTTACTACAAAAGTCTCAGTACTAATAATTTCAAAACTTTTACATACACAATATGTCCATTCAATTGAAAATGCAGTACACAGTACATATATTAACTGAATATCAATGCACACAAAATGGAGTTTAGCAGGACATGGCAACTGTTCAATTGAGAAACCAGAATGATATTTTGTATACGAGTCTCTTTAACGTGTCTATACGAGAAACAATTCGACAGATTTGATGAATTTGTTGTATAGTTTGTAACTATGTGGTTGATTCGCAGCTCCAATCAAAGTGTACTTCATTTTTAAATTCCACTAACCGATCGGTGAAAAATTAATCGGAGTCGGCGTGCAAAGATATTGTTATACTTGTTGTGATATGCAGTCGGTAGTAACCATAGGTGACATTTTACAAGGCAGCATTTCTTTTTTTGTCATTTTCCCCTTTACACCCTGTGGTATGTTTGTGTTCAATACTGGATCACTTAAAAAATAAGTCCGTCCAACGTTGTAACTATTTGGTGATTCCATACATGGGGCAAATATGAATGGTAATTTTATTTTGTCTGTAACCTTTAATCAAACCGAGCTTCAAGAAAGGGTTTGTATTCTGATCCATTGATGTATCGTGTAGTTAATTTTTGTTTGTCACAAATCATATAAGGCCAAAGTTTGCATCATTTCAAGTGTTAAGTAATCACGTCTTGCTCAATGAATACTCAGCTTTTTAATATAGAATTGAACAGTACCACAATTGTTTTCCTTTCCGTGCAAAGTAACAATCAGATGTTACAATTATTGTTATCGTTGTAGATGTATAATTAATTGGCAATTGGTTAATATAAAACTTCATTGGCTGCTCGGCAACAGTTTATTAATACACACAGTCAAACCTCGTTAATTATACACCTGGATAATTCGTCACAATTTACAGTCCAATCTCCATAGACTTACATGTTATAAAACGTCACTTAACGAGGTTTGACTGTAAAATTATAATTTGTTTTTTGGGTTTCTGCCTTTTCATTGCTGGCTTTTTTACTTTACATAATTCCATTTGTTGTAACTTGTCCAACCAAGCATAGGTTAACGTTGCATTTTAAATGTAACCCTGCGGATATGAACTGTTACAATTATACGTGGGCTATCCGGAAAGTAGTGGCCGTTTTTTATTTAAAAATACAAAAGTTGTTGCGATATGAAATGCGAG
>JAQFZQ010001494.1:0-19163 GCA_034696005.1 Glomeris marginata | reverse complement strand
ATGCAACTTACAAAGTTGTGACCAGTTGTAACATGCAACTTACAAAGTTGTGACCAGTTGTAACATGCAACTTACAAAGTTGTGACCAGTTGTAACATGCAACTTACAACAAAGTTGTGACCAGTTGTAAAATGCAACTTACAACAAAGTTGTGACCAGTTGTAAAATGCAACTTACAACAAAGTTGTGACCAGTTGTAACATGCAACTTACAACAAAGTTGTGACCAGTTGTAACATGCAACTTACAACAAAGTTGTGACCAGTTGTAATATGCAATTTACACGAAAGTTGTGTCACTGATAACAGCGCCCTCTAGGAGTCACATTGCCGAAATCAACTCACATATTTCTCGAAATCAATCTTTACATTTCCAGTATATCTGGATATAACTTTTTAATATCAAATTTTGATAAGATAGATCTATGTACCAGTATTTCCAAAAAATGAAAGTTATTATTACAGTTGGTATTGAAACAGTCATCACTTTTTATTTTGGGGCAATGACTACATAAAATACAGTATCTTTTGATCTGATTAGATTAAAAAGATATATACATTTATTAATTATAAGATAAGTTGAGAAAAAATCCAACAGCACTCTCATTTTTGCTGAACAACACAGAGGAAAAGTAGGCTTAAAATCGTTTGGAATTCCAGTTTATAGGATTGAACATTTTTCAAATCTAGATTAGGTAGCTAGAAATTGGCGCCGGACTTGGCATGCTTCGACGACAAAAGGTCACGAAAGGGGTGGCAAAAGTGTTTGGCACGGACATACAACTTGCAGAACGACTGCAGGGGGTCTAACCTTGATCCACATTCTCCCCAAAACACTTTTCTCCTTTTGCCGAGCAATTTTTTCAAATAAAAACTCCCAAAAACCATCTTTAGGTGCTAAATCATCGGGCCACAGACAACAAAGCCGAATTATATTTCAACTTTTCAGACAACAGCAACTACAAATAAAAAAATCCACTAAAAACCAAGCTCCAAAGGCCCATTCCCCTTCCAAAGAAAAAAGAGTTACAGTAAAAAATATAATAAATCCAAGGAAAAGCGCCCTCTAGCGGGGTATTTCGGGGAAAGACAAACCTTAAAAATGCCTGCCCATATTGTACCTATACCTATATACAATTACAATTTTGCAAATTACTTTTAAGAAACCTTTTTTTTACTATTTTATTCATTTTATAATTTTATTCATTTTATAATTTTATTCATTTTATAATTT
The DNA here is from genome assembly GCA_034696005.1 of Glomeris marginata. Classification (NCBI taxonomy): domain Eukaryota; kingdom Metazoa; phylum Arthropoda; class Diplopoda; order Glomerida; family Glomeridae; genus Glomeris; species Glomeris marginata. Next base: position 17,931 of record JAQFZQ010001494.1, on the reverse strand, counting down.
TAATCATTTTATTATTTTAATCATTTTATTATTTTAATCATTTTATTATATTATTCATTTTATTATTTTAATCATTTTATAATTTTAATAATATTATTTGATTATTAATTTATTAATTTGATTTTGTATTCATTTTATAACTTTATTCTATAACTTTATTCCTTCCATAATTTTATTAATTTTATTTTATTAATTTTATTTTTCATAAATTTTATAACTTTATTCATTCTATAATTTTATTCATTTTATTAGGTTATCCATTTTATTATTCAGTTAACTGAATTTTTCATTAAAGAAAATTCTAAAAATTCTATTTACAAATATAATTTGACTTTAATTGCTTTAATTAATAATTAATTAACAAGCAGCAAAATGAAAAAATTAAAACCACGTTATTTTTGTTGAAATAAATAAATACATATACATACTCCAAAAATACCCTTATTTGCCGATTTTTAAATCCCCACCATTTTTTCCACTTATGTACTCTTATAATAAGTATAGCAACCTTGAGAAACTGACATTCAATACATGGATTTCTTAAGAAATAACAGGCGAATTTCTTTTATTTCTTTTTAACAAGTTTACAAGACAACAATCTTGTAAAAAGAGATTCCAGCTCGTTCAGGGTTAATTGTCAAAGCATTTACATATTCAATTTCCCCCACATTTCCCTGACTTTCACATATACTATGTCACTGCAAATTTCTAACATAGGCCTACTAAACTCATTTGTATTCAATTATTCCAATATATCACATATTTCTTCCCTTCAAATTAAATTATATTCATACTAAATTGTATTCCAAACATTACTTTTAAATAACTACACTGTTACAACAGAAAACTTAACTTTTTCCTTTTGTATATTGGGAAATTTTTTAAATTCTCAAAACCTTTGTTAGGGCCAAGTTGGGGAAAAAAATGCAATTTTTAGTACTTTCCAGAGATGATATATTGCATTTGTGTCAGACTTAGCCTTAGGGCTAACTCTTTTTCCTGCTTATTACACCCCTTAGAAACAAAAAATTAACTGGCCATAACCGAAAAACCAAATTGCTGGCCGCCATTTTGTTTAAACTTTCTCAAACTTTTCTAAAACTTTCCATTTTCTCCTTAACTCCCTATTCAAATAATTCCAATTAAAATTAATATATTCTACAGAAGGAATAGCTTATTTTGCACCGTATATAATACATATAACACGTTATACAGGGTGTATCAAAATAAAGTCAACATAACTCTCTCAACCCTTTAGCTACTTAACCTTACAAATGTTATTTTATATATTTTCACTTCCGCAGTCACGTTTTTCACTTATGTATGTGGTCAACCTTGAGTGTCCAGTTGGTTCAAGTGAGTGAATGAAATGGGTGGTGGACATGGACATTGTATATATCAGCCCATTCCCTTTCTCTATGTGGCCTGCAGGGGTTTTATGCACCATCAAAAACCCCTTACAACCTCGTCCAACATCTTTTTCTGAACTTTTTTAACTTTTTCAAAGTAGACAAGTTTGATCAGTTTGCTGTTTCTAGTCTCGCTTTCAGTTTTAGCAGTCATCATATGTTGGGAGTTGGTACCGTTTGTTTGAGCCAGTTTTCACCTTTAATTTTCACAAATCAACAGTTTATTATAATATTTTCATGCAAGGGGAGGGGCCAAATTGTTATTACAACTACTCTTATATAAAAAGGTAAGCAACAATATTGCATTTATCTATTGAAACTTTTACTTATACTTGAAATGTGTAAGTCATCGTTATTAGAAAAAGTTAAAGAAAAAAAAGGAAGAAGCAAAAGGTTAAAAGGTTACAAGTTAAAAATCAGTGATAAGTAAGTTCCGTGTCTAATCGCTTTTCTTTGGCAACACTCATCCTTTTATCATTCCAAAGGTTATTCCCCAAATGTTAACACTTATTTTACTTTTATACTATGTATAATAACAAATATTGTGTTATTGTTGTCAGTTGGGAAAATGTTACTTTGAAATAATCTAACATGACTTTACACAAATAAATGTTGCAAAGTCCGGTTGAATTGTTCGAAATTTTATATATGAATTCATTTTTGCAGCGCCACCTGGTAACCGAGTTGTCATCCCTTCGTTTTCCACTTATTCCCATTAATATCCACATTTTTTCCCTGTTTTTAAAGCTGAAATTCTCTCTTAAAGGTGAACTGACAGGGCAGTAAAAGTGGACTATGACCAACCCTGCCATTGGGTAAATTGGGACTACTTGCCAATTAGTCTGTCCATGATTGGCCAGAAAGGGTAAAGTTCAGAGTTCACTTACCGTTCCGTCAGTTCACCTTTAATTTCCTTGACTATAGGTTACTTATTTGATCCTGTATTTTTTTACCAGCTGTTATAAAATATTAGTTATATATTTAGTATACTAATAAATATTTATAATTATTATTTATAAAATACATTTCTGTATTATTTTCATTAATAAACCTGAAATATTTATTTATAATCCCATGTTTCCCATTACTTATCCCTGACCACGTGTTCCTCGACTATACTACCTTATTACTCCTCTTTAAGCCTACTTCAAAAACTTGCAAAAAACTATATTTTAACATAGGTATATAAAACAATTTAAATTTGCAAATTAAATGAAATGTTGCAACCAATATTCCATAAATGTTTTTGTTTCTAAATTTATTACCATATATATAATTATACCCATATATAACATGCTAATGAATGCTCCAATATGTCACGTGACAATGCACATTTAAATATTGAATTATTATGTGTTAAGTGCATTAAATAAATAATAAGCGCCGCGGCGCTTATTTAAAACATTCCTCCCATTTCCTTCCTGCTCAATTTACACCTGATAACAGTCCACTTTGGTTTGGCAAATGAAAAGTTGCGGCTAAAATGAGTATTAAAAATGGGTCAAAAGGTGTCCAGGAAGCAGGGCCATGGAGGGTCATCAGGTGGGCCACCATTGGGTGGGCGGTGAAGTATGCACACTTCACCTCACCAAAAACCATCCACTAAAATATGTACAACACTTCATGCTTTCAAAGTTCAACTCCTTTTAAAACTACTAAAAAAGTCAAAATACCGTTGTAAACTTAATATTCCACATGTAAAATACACGTTTAGATGATAATAATATATTACTGTCCGTATACCGAAAGAAAACGCGGATGAGTCAAAAATTTTCACCGTCCACGGCATGACCACGCCCATTTAGTAGTACGAGAGGGGCCGGCTGAGAAAGGGATTGGCTCATACTTCCAAATGGGCGTGATTCTGCCGTGGACGGTGAAAAATTATGTTTTCTTTCAGTATACAGACAATATCTTCTTTTACAAAGTAACAACGGTTTTCAAGTGATGAATTGTTTTGCCACCAGGTGGCTCTCGCTATTTCCCCCCTTTATTACTCGCTTTATCACATATTTACTATTTCCTGAGTGATTTTAAAACGTTAAAAAATAGAGTAAAAAATTCTACATTCTTGTATTGAATGTACACAATAGTTACAAAGATGAAAGATATACGTGTGAGTGGGAAAAAAGAACTACAAGGAAGTAATAGAAATAGTACTAAAAGGAATGAAAGAAAAAAAAAAGAGAAGTTTGCTTTGACAAAATTTCGTGTACAAATGTTTAGAAAAGTGAAAAATGTACATTTTGTTGAGTTTGTCGTTAAAAAAGGAACCTTGACGACCAACAGACTCCGTTATCTTTTCGAGTTTTTAAGAGTCGGTGTTGCCAAGGTCTTCACCTTCGCCCACCCAACGTTTTTTTGTTATGCGCATTTACACTATAAACTTGACCAAATAGCGGAAGTCGAGCAACAGCGACTGGTTGGCGCCATTTTTATATAGATCATTATTGATTCATTGATTGATGCCATCGACGCAATTTCAACGTCCTTCGTATTATTATTATTACTATTACTATTCAAAACCGTCTAGACTATATCATATCTATTTCGTCCAGCAACTTTCAATTGCGAATCAGGCAACAGTTTGTCAACTCTAATAGTATATAACAAGAACATAGGAGTAAAAAGACGATTGGTTCAAAGTTTTCACTTACCATTCGAAGTTGGCCAATCGCGCAACGAGTTGCTAATTTATACATCTGTCCACCTACATAAATAAAAATAACAAAAATATATAAATGTCAATTATTTATTTCCACAAAGTGAAACATTTCTCTATTTTAAGTTATGTATCCGATGTCATTCAAAATGCTCTGTTAATTGCAATGGACATTCAATATAAAATTTTAATGTTATATTTTATTTAACAGTTTTTCCAATGACAAATATTAATTATTAATAATTATTTTATATAGTAGTCATATTTATACACATTTATTATATTTATTATACATTTATTTATTGATTATACATTTATTTATTTATTATATATTTATTATACATTTACTATATAGGCCTATGTAAAACATTTATATACTCATATTTCCCAAATGGTATTTATTATCAATTACCATTAAATTCTGCAGGAAAAATTACAATTAATTATGTTGCAAATGATATTATATTTGTTGGATGAGTTGGAGTGGAAACAGTAACTAATACACATGGTTTCAATTAAATGACCTTGAACATAATGCTGCTTTTTAATCTACTTTTATTAATAATTTTAATTACTATTATAAATATTATATGTACAATTCCTTTAAATTCCCCCCAAAAAATTCATGCTGATAAATATTTGATCCTATTGATTTGAAGGAATGCAACAAATTATATTTATATATTAATTAGAATGCCTCTAAAATTTAAAATTTAAACTAACTGAAACTGCAATTTCCCTAGTGCAGACACTTGTTGCTTTGATAACTAATTTAAGAAAATATAAACAAACATCATCGAAGCAAATAATAAATTTACGAGCATTGTGGTTTTAATTCATTTAGTTGCATGCATAAATAAATCAATTGGCAAGTGAAAGCAATTGAGACAGACATGTTTATTGTGCAGCAAACATTGCATTAATGCTGCATAATAATATTGGGCAATTGAATAGAATATTATTCTCCTGTTACACGTGTAAAGTTACATTTTCTAATCTAGTATATAAGGTATACACCATTTAGGCCTATCTTGTTCTCTGTAAATGCGCATTTGTGAGGCAGAATCAAGGGCATGAAGGATACAAAAATAGGGAAAGCTGCGTATCAACCAAACCAGCAGTTTCCTATTGCAAGACTTTGATGACACCAGACCCAAACGTCCTTCACCCTCCACATCTCAAACCAAGTTCATGGACAAAACCACTCTCCATTACTGAATCACTAGATGTTGCATCATAAACACCCATTCAAATACGAATTACAGCCATGAAACTAAAATTAATCCTAACAATAAACCCCAATTTAGCTCTATAAACTAACATGGTTATTCATACTTTGCCTTATTCATTTCAACACTTCGATTCAGTAAAATTATAGTATAGATTCAGTGCAAATAATTAAGAAATTAATACATCCACTTATTTGAAATTTGAGGGTTGACTGGTGTAATGGCGGCCAAAAAATTAATTATGTCCCCTTGTAAAGACTATAAAAAGTAGGCCTAATTAAAGGTGAACTGACGAGGTTATGCAATATAGCCTGAAAAAACTAGCATCTGATTGCCACTAATTTAGGAACATTGTCTGAAAATTTGAGGCCATTTGAAGCATTATTGCCACAGATATTAATTATTTAGTTTCATATCTGAGGAGTGTAGGCCAACCGAGTCCTCATTGGCTGAAAATTCAAATTTTGCCAAAACAGGACACTGTGACACCAGCGTGGTGACACCGCCCTTCCATGACTCCCTCTTTAACTACTCGTAACTTTTGTTAACAATTTTTTAAAAAAGTTTTGTTTGCGCCAATCGTTTTATTGGCTTCAATTCTGTAGAATTACACACTTTCCAGGGTATGTTACACAACCTTGTCAGTTCACCTTTAATACATTTAAAAAACCAGCCTTAGTACAAAGTATGTCCTTACAATTTCACATTTCATTGTATAATTTTATAATTACTGAATGAATTATAATACATATTACAAGAACAATGTCAATTATGTTTTACAATATAAATTCTATATTTTAATTAAATCATTTAAGTTATTGAATTAATTAAGTCAGAATTCAACTATTATAATTTGGAAAATAAACGTGTTTTAAGGATGTCCTCTATTTGCACTAGTCAAGATTAAGTGACGAGACAGAAATTGGATCTTACATGATATTATCACTATACTCCTTCTCACCAGACCCCCTTTTGACATATACTTCACTGGAAATATGGTATCCAACACGTGCAATCTATCCCAAAATACATTAGCTTCAATTTAAACTATATAATTGCAACGCATTTTCCACGACCTTCACCTTATATTATCTCTTTGCAAACGTTCATCTTCTTTCACATGATCATTAAAATAATTTTTAATCTAATATATATAATATCAAACTAAGAAAATTACTATGTATATATAAATATACTTACATGAACATTCTTTGTGTTTATGGCAGGCTGTGCTTGACTTTGATGGTCTTTGGAGGACAGGAAGAGTAAAAGTTGTCACTTCCGGTACTACACACACACACCATCAGCATCTGGATGAGAAGCACCACAACCCAGTGTCCATGATGAACCCCGAACACTGGACCACTTGACCACTGCAGGTATAAATGATCGATTCCGTCTGGTTTTTGAGGTTTTTGCCCACTTTCCATGACGTCACAATGGCGCAACCTTTGCACCCAGCTTTTGTGTGCAATCACTCTAATTTGCATGTTGCTAAATTGGGAAAGAGAAAGGAGAAATGAGGAAAAGGGGAGTGGCTTAGTGCATTTAAAGGTCAAATCAGCATTAATTACAAAATTTCTTTATATATTTGCAAAAAAATAAATATACAAAAAACGCTGCAGATTCAACTGTTAATCAACAGCGTTTTCAAGTGCGCCATCTGGTGTACAAAGTGAGAAACAATTCCCAAACTTTAAAAATAAGCAAAACAAGTAATAATTTGACTTTGCTTTTCAAATTCATGAAATAAAAAACTGGTTTTGATATTAATTAAATTAATTTAAGACATAAAGCTGTCAATGTTACATTTAACAAAAATCTCCAAAAACTTTCAAACTAAAACTTTTGCATGATGATGATGATGATGATGATGATGATGATGATGATGATGATGATGTTGTTTTCTGCATTAGATGCTCCATTATACTTCACATATTTAGTATATATTTACATGTGAACTGAGTGATCCGTGCAAGTCATGATGTTATCATTTGAATAAATTAATTATATAATTGCCAAAATATCTTACATTTAATTTCAATTGTAATTAAATATATTTATATGTTTGTTATCAATTTAAATTTCCTCTCAAAACTAATAATAAAAATCTGAAAAGCTTCAATTTTCATATCCACAGCCTCGAAAAACGATCCAACTAACAATTTGTTCAAAACGTGTTCCATATATGGAAAATTAACTATTTTCTAGTGTTACTTTCCAATATGAATAACGTTTTTGGAGGCTGGTATATATATATATACCATATATACAGTACATAATTATATGTATATAGTACTTCATTGGCAATAAATTTGATGCAACTTTTCACAAATGTAAATATACAATATAAACGTTTGTGCACTCTCACTTCTCATTGTCAAGCTACTAGTTTCTGCACCCAATAATAAAGACAATCGGCACGTGGGTGCCAAGCTGATTAATAGTGAGAGTGACGTCACTGCGATAGTTTGTGCAAACTTGGCAATGACAATCAAATGCAGATAAGATTATCAAGTGAAAGATAGAGCATTGCCGGCCCTGAAAAACTCCTTGACTTTCCCTCTCTCACCACCACCATGAGCATCAGCTGCAACATTCAATTCCTATCTGGCGGCATTTTAATTTGGGGGGTGATGGTGGTGGTGGTGATGGGTCAGGGTGGCACACAAGTGCCACAAGTGCCAAGGGGTGGCAGCTTAGTGAGTTAGTTCAGGCCGACCTTGAACTTCGAATTTCTGGCTTCACTTACAGCAGCTCTTAATACTTTACTGTTTGTGGCCACCATCATCATCATATCATCTGTTTGCTGGCTCTTTTGCTTGCTAGTATGTTTGTGTCACTGCTGGCTTCTGCCTCCATCTGCACATTATAAGCCAAATATAATACAATGAGTTGATTAGTAACAAAACAATATTGGTGTGCTTGAAATCCCAATAAGAATGGAAGATGGGGCCTGGGACTTACTGAGCTTTAAGGAAGACGACTTCGAGAGACTCGCAGTCTACATTGTTCCAGACCAGACATGTGATAGAGACACACCGAATAGAGCAGAAGCATCATTACCCAGGAACCTCGTGTTGAAACCTTCGCAGACACTCAACGATGTAAGTATTTCATTGCTAGTACCTGTTAATCAACAAATCATTCCATATGTTGTCACTGTATATGTACACAATATAAAAAGTCACACTTATTTAAACACACAATACACCTGGAAACAAATATATACATGTCATTAAAAACAAACTCTTAATTCCATTTACAACAATTTAACAGCTATATATACCTCAATTTCTATTAAGATGTCTTCATTACCAAAAGACATTATTTCTAATTAGTATATTAAATAGTAAATATCTTAATAATAAAAATAACACACAACCTTTAAAATATGAATTTCTTTTCTATAAATATTGTAAGCAACAGACAATGTCACATTCAATCTTTAAACAAATCTAAATCATTATTTTAACAACTGTTTTATATTATGGCTAATTAAATCACATGACCAAATTCTCTCATATAATTATAATCTGACCCAATAATCCAGTTTAAAAGAATCATTTGGATTTGGTTAAATGGTTAAATGACCTAAACAGCTGCTGCAAAGAAGCCACATTTTTTTAGGTCCATTCAAATTCATTTATTCAAATCACAATTAGATTTTATTAGATTTTAATAATACAGTAATAACATTAATATTATTTTTACAATCATGATTTTTGTTTGATTTTGAACATTTGAATGTAAAAGTTTAATAACTCAACATGGTGAAATTGACTTCATAATCAATCGCTATTTCAATGTATAAGCTTATATGTATGAGATAGCAACATAAATTATCAACCTTGTGACACTTCATTTCGCCACATACTAACTGTCATATAACTGTATCATACGTTCAATTTCAACCAATTAAGAGTGGATCAAAAAATGGCCATTAAAATCTGCTCAAATATATAGTAATGTATACTTATAATATTTATTCATAAATGGCAACTTTTGCTTACTTTTAGGTCTTGGGGGTTTGGAGCACTGATTACATCCCCAGAGGCACTCGCTTTGGGCCACTGGTGGGAGAAATCTACACAAAAGAGTCGGTCCCAAAAACTGCAAACCGCAAATACTTCTGGAGGGTAAGCTATAAAATCGAATAAAAGAAGAGAAAACAAATATATAAAACATTGCAATAGAAAATTAGAAATACAATTATGTACAATTGCAAATGATTTCATGTGTAGATATACAACAGCAGCGAGTTGTGCTTCTACCTCGACGGCTTCGACATCAACAAGAGCAACTGGATGCGCTACGTCAACCCAGCGTACTCCTGCGAATCGCAAAACCTCATCGCCTGCCAGCACAAAATGAATGTCTACTTCTACACCATCAAACCTGTACTTCCCAATCAAGAACTTCTGGTCTGGTACTGCAAGGAGTTTGCAGAAAGGCTTAACTATCCTCTAACCGGAGAACTTATGCTTCACCGCATCCGTGAGTTGCACAGTTTAACCATGGTTTAATTAAAGGTGAACTGACAAGGTTTTGTAACATACTCTGGAAAGTGTGTAATTCTATAGAATTGATGCCAATAAAACGATTGGCACAAACAAAACTTTTTTAAAAATTGTTAAACAAAAGTTACGAGTAGTTAAAGAGGGCGTCATGGAAGGACGGTGTCACCGTGCTGGTGTCACGTTGTCCAGTTTTGGCAAAATTTGAATTTTTAGCCAATAATGCTTCAAATGGCCTCAAATTTTCAGACAATGTTCCTAAATAAGTGGCAATCAAATGCTAGTTTTTTCCAGGGTATGTTGCAACACCTTGTCAGTTCCCCTTTAATTACGTGCCAAGTTAGATGGAATCGGAGTATTTGCTCCGTTTAAACTATGTCACGTTCATCATTACCATTTTGAATGACCAGCAGGCCAGCAAACTTCCACTCCAGACAGGGACGTTTACTACCTTAACCGTCAGAACCAAACGACACCAACAGATGGCAGTGTCCGTTCAGATGAAGGTTACCACAGCAACGGCTACCACGACGATGGCTTTACTCCTCCCGAGGAGAGCAGCGACAGCGACTCCGACAACAACTACGTGCTCGACTTCAGCGTTCGCAGCACCACCAACACCACCTCCTCCACTACCACCACCACCAACAAGAAGAAGTGCCACTCCGAGGAGGACATCGAACGCCAGAAGGAAGACCTCAACTCCAAGAACGAATACCGCAAGGTCAAGATCAAGATGACAAGGGCCTACCACTACCGTACCCATCCCAACACGGAAACCCAGCCCACAACAGGTCACCACCACCACCATCATCCACCTGTTCCAGCCACCACGGACCCTGACAGGGTTGACCGCAACGGTACAACCGAAGAAGACATTGCGGGAGATTTCGGTTACATCGGTGACAAGGGCCGGGAAAAGACACCGGTACCTGAATCTAGCAGCCCAACGTACCGGAAGCCGTTTGCATATGACCTTGCGTCACGAAGGCACCCGGAGGAAACTTCCGCTTTCAGTCCTTACGAAGGAATGGGCCAGAGAATCTCAGTTGTGTGCCCTAAGACACCGAACCCTGCCCCTAGCGGCATCTTGGAGAACCTTCTACTCCCTCGCGCAAAAGAGGCTTCGGTAGCCGAGAAGGAAGATGCACCACCTAAACCAGGGGGTGTTGCCCAAAAGCCGGACACCAACATCCAAGCCCCAGCGCAGACCACCACACCCACATCTTCCAACCACGTCATCTACCCGTACAAGAAGAGTTACCGCTACAACTCCGCTATCGTAGAGGCTACGCAACTAAGCCCCGATTCCACAGGATCTTCTACCATCCAGGCTACCCAGCAAGTACCATCCCCTCAACCTCTGGCACTCCGAAGACCATCTTCACCCGCTGCGCCATCTACCACACCCCCACCTCAACCGCAAACTCCTACTCCTACTCCACGGGGTACATCGCCTCTGAGGGTGTCCACAGGACCTCCTTACGGTTCACCATCACCCGGTGTACTCTACATGAACGGTGTCACTCAGATGTTCTCCTCGGCTCACTTCAATATGTACGCGTACGGCTACAACGGACTGTCTCCGCGGGATGGAGCACCGGGTCCGTACTCTCCCAGCGGCAAGGTCCTGGGTGTCAACTACCCACCTCACCCTCCAGTTCCAACTCCTCCAGCTCCTCCTCACCATTACCATCCTCACCACCACCCCCATCATCTTCACCACAACCACCTTCATCATAACCATCACCTGGAAATGGCCTCTTCGCTTTCCGAACAGCTGTCCCCGCAAGGCTATCCACCGCTGCACCATCATGCTCAGCTGCACCTGCACGGTGGCAGCCACCACCTTCAAGGGCCCCACAGCCCCGGCGACGACCGATGTAGCAGCAGGGATAGTCACAGTCGGGAAGGTGGCAGCAGCGAAGGTGGAGGTTCCAGGGGTTACAGGTCTCTGCCGTACCCGTTGAAGAAGAAAGACGGCAAGATGCACTACGAGTGTAACGTGTGCTTCAAGACCTTTGGTCAATTGTCTAACCTGAAGGTAAGGTGTCGTTTAACATGTTCTAACTACTAGTAACCACTTCCTTTAACTAACGACCGTTGTATAACCTCAAGGTTCACTTGCGGACACACTCCGGGGAGAGGCCTTTCGCTTGCTCGGTGTGCTCCAAGAGCTTCACCCAACTGGCCCACCTCCAGAAGCACCATCTGGTGCATACAGGTGAGAAACCCCACCAGTGCGACATCTGCAAGAAACGTTTCAGCAGCACCAGCAACCTTAAGACTCACCTGAGGCTGCACAGCGGCCAGAAGCCGTACGCTTGCGACCTGTGTCCCGCCAAGTTCACTCAGTTCGTCCACCTCAAGCTGCACAAGCGACTGCACACCAACGAGCGACCTTACACCTGCCAAGCCTGCAACAAGAAGTACATCAGTGCATCTGGCTTGAGGACCCACTGGAAGACGACAAGTTGCAAACCTAACGCGGTGGACGCCGACGACCTCGTGCCCAAATCGCCTCACGGTGCCTACGACCTCTCCGGTTCCGACTTGAGCGTTTCCGGCAGCGACAAGGACCCTCGTTCGGGAGTCGGTGGCCATCGAGGTCCGGACGGTTCATGCGGGGACAGGAGCCCCACACCGAGTCTCAGTCCGAGTCCCAGTCCGACACCCGGTTCTAGGAGCAGGCACCGGATGAGGATGCGAATGCACCACGAGGACATGGATGATGAAGAGGATGATGATGTGGTTCTGGACGATGATGAGCACATCATGATCGACGAGGACATCGACGTGGACGATGCGGACATCGTGGTGCTTAACGGTAACGGCAGGCCGTACTCTCCGCGCGGGCCGTGTTTACCGGTACCTGAGGAAGAAGGTGTTGGAAAGAGAGGTGTTGCCATGAATGACCACGGCAAACACGGTGGTGGCAATGACCATTGAGAGAAAAAGCTTCGAACTCTCCGTCCATCTGTTACGTGGCGCAGCGCGATAAAATTCTACGTTTGATCTGATCTGATCCCGCATGATTCAAAAATGGCTCGTGAAACGTTTGTTTCCATTATAGTGCAACTTTGAAACTATGTACATCATGTATATGCTATGTACTAATCATAAGTACTGGACAGAATAACACCAGGAGTGAAGCTCGGTTATCCGCAACGTTACGCTTTCCTGTTCCGCGGCTTAGCCTTTTATACATTACACTACAAATCCAATATTTATTACAGTTCATTTATTACTGCTATTGCTAATTTAATCAATTCTATTTATTTAGAAAATATCGTTACAGATTCTTGAGCACTGCTTTATAATGCATTTTCTATGCGAAGGTGATTGTAAGAAAATTGAACGCGCGGGAGAATTCAAACGGTTGACTATAATAGAAACTATTACTTTGGAAGTAATTTCAAATAAGACCGATTGTAATCAAAATCAAGAGACAGAATGTGCAATTGTAACTTCATTTTAGTGTTAATTTAACTTATTATTATCATAAAAAAAAACAAACAGTTGTGCGGAAAAGTTTACGCGGGGAAATTTGAGCCTTTATAAATTACAAATTAATTAGTAAATAATATATGGGAATCCCCCAAATGCATTTTGTTTGTTCTATCACCAAGATTACAATCAGCTATATCTGTAACATATTTTAGTGCAAATAATGCAATGACATGCTTCGGCTATTTGCTCATACTCGTATCGTATCAATACGGATACAAGATAAAGCGATGAATTCCTAATTTGTCATTATCTTATATTTTGAATGTTCAAAGTTTGCTTATATAATATGTCAATGAAACAAAAACAAATATAATAATTTGGCCATGTTTGCACATTATTGGTGAATATGGATAACCGAGTTTCACTGTACGGTGTATGACATTGCGTGGCTTGTATAATTTCACTGCCCGTTCTCTTTGTAAGAGAAACAAAGTATTCCGTTGGGAAATTTTACCTGTAAATGGCGGTCACAGTACGTACAAATGTCGAGGTACGACCATCTTTTTATATATATAATATTATAGGCATGGCCCCTGAAGTTATATAGCCGCCGCGCGTCCTTCCATATTCCCTGAAATCGAGAAAATATATTTTCTAAAATTTTTCATCGATATTATACACATTTTTTATATATATATACATTATCTATAAATAATATAAATATTTTGCAATTGGGTGGAAATCATTTTCTAATTAGAAAATGAAGTGAAATGTACAAAAAACACTGGTTGGTCACATCATTTTCAATGAATACGCCCACCGAATTCGTCAAATAAATGCACCACAATACACTTAATTGTTACAATCGATAAATATAAAAAGAGACTAAAAACATTTAAATCCCGCGTTTTTATTGCTTTTAAAAATCGATTTTTATATGCGTCAATTGAGTTAAATGGGGCAGTGCTCCGGCCAATTTTAAATATGTTATGCAAATCGAAATGCAAAATGTAAATTCAGTTGGCAAAACATGGGATGTAAATGTATAATGTAACGAATGTTTTTATGCGTAAACTGCTGGCAGTTTTTTGTAATCGATTAAAATGTGTATTAAAAGAAATCTTGTCAAAATCACATGTATCTTGTGTTTTCAATTTTCCATTGTATAACTTCTCCAGGATTTCCATTGCTATTTTATACAAAATTCCATGTTTTAGTAAGTGGAATCTCAAGGGATCGGAAAAACTTCCCACCATAGACAGGTTTTAATGTACTATATTGTAATTTAGTGCAGATTTTATTGTAAATTAACACATTCACATTTTTAAATATTTTATTAATGATTATTCGATGGTTTTCAATGACCAATTTTAAAGGTGAACTGAAAGGGTTGTGCAAGGAACCCTGATAATTGGTTTGTAAGTAGCTATGTGTGTCCCTTATACACTGGCGCAACCAGAAACCCATTACAAATTAAAAAAAAAAGTTATACGCTTTTTACCGAGCAAAGCGTTTGTATGGTTTCTATGGAAAAGGCACTGCGAAAGGTACTGACTTGCGAACTGAGCCACGCCTGAGCGTATAACTTTTTTTTTCAATTTGTAATGGATTACTGGTTGCGTCAGTGTATAAGGGACACAAATAGCTACTTACAAACCAATTATCAGGGTACCTTACAAAACCCTGTCAGTTCACCTTTAAATTTCAATAACTTTTCCAGTATTTCCATGACCATTTTAAAAAATTTCATGACTTTTCCAGGAATTCCATTACAGTAGACACGTTGTAATTGCATTTGAGGTCTATCTTTCACGGTTAAAAAGTTACATTCCAAATAACCTTGAAAGCAAGGTCAAAGGTCAAATTTGTTGGCACCATTGAATGACAATGACACACCCCGTATATACAACAAGCCACTTCATAACCTGAACTCACCTGTATTTAGTAGTTTTAACTTCATGTTGGTTGCCGTAAGTATTTTTCATATTTGCCGGAGTTTTGTACGCCAAGAATATCACCAGAATCCTGAAAATTTTTGTTGGGAATCAGCTTTGGTAAAGTAAAAAACGCACTTTCTTTTAAAAATAACATTACAACTAAAACATATTACTACACTTCATAAGCACCAGACAAGAAACAAATGTTTCTTTGTAACCAAATGGCAAGGTTTTGACCGCAAAGTGTTTCTGTGAAGCCAATCGAGTCCCGTATCAACATTTAAAACCCGAAAACAGAATTTATTGTTCTGATAATATAACCTGATCATTTCAATTCAAATTTCCATAAAATTTCTGTATCCAATTGACACAATATATAATAATTTCCTGCAATGTACATGTACATACATCACTTCCACTCCAATTGCTGTACACAAAAACTCCTGTTCTACTCTTTTTCTTACACTAACAACACATGCGTACCTCTCCTCCTCCACTCACTCATTCAACGTAATGTAATTTCGACAAGAACATGTCTACATCCATTTTGGACAGGATGTTTTTAGTCTTTCCATTCGGCTTCTTCACCTCTCCACTCTGCAAACTCTGCAAAACAATTACACCATAAACGAATATTCAACGTAACCCTTTCATCTTAAAATCTTACTGGACACGGCACTGCGGCTGGAGCTTTCTCCTTTTCAGCTTTCTTATTGGATGGTTTTACTTTAGTTGTAGGTGTTGGAGGAATCCCTGAAGCTAACGAGACCAAAGTCTCTGCAACTTCCTTATCGGTTGTAGCTTTGCTGGAGTTACCGGACGCAACAACCTTCTTCTTCGAGGATTTGGTGACATTTTTCTTTCTTCCAGTCTTTGGCTTAACCTTCTCTCCACCTTTTACTTTAGGATCCTTTACTTTACCCGTTTTACTTAATTTAGAAACAGTTCCAGGTCCATTCTTGACCGGTTCCAAAGAGGCAGGAGACATTTTGACCATGTTCGGCAACGTACCGATGTTCATGGTCTTCGCATTATCATTGTTACCACTCTTGGTGTTACCAGGTACCACTGTAACATTGTCTTTCCTTGGAGTTGCAAAATCCAAGATCCTAACATGAGGTTGCTTGTCGCTTGTCTGTACATCCTGGGTGGCTTTGTTGATGAGCAACTGTTGAACAGGACTTTGTTGAGGTTTGGAGTTGACAATGGTGGTTGCGCAAGGAACTTGTTGGTTGGTTGCGATGTCAGAAGAGGTGTTGATAACATCCAGACTCCTTGCATACACCTGTCTTACATTTCCACTTAAAGATGCTCTTTTAGCCGGTCTTTCTATTTTCCCACCAACTAAAAGTCCAAATTTCCACATTAATTTCTCACGTTACGGTTAAACTTTCTTAATAAATATAAATCTATCTTTAAGACAGTAACCACCTTGTTGGCGTTTCAGAACTCTTGGCCGAATGGTCATCTGCTTCTTTGGGTCTTGAATATCATCAGCAGTTGCTTTTGGAGCCATCGGCATGTTGGATGTCACCGTCGGCACGTTTGTGAATGACAGAATAGAGCCTAAATTCAAATAAAATGACACATTATTAACCATAATCTTATGTTATTACATCCTTTTAGTACCATTGGTACCATCAATACAATGAGGTCCATCCACCATTTCAAATTAATTGACAATTACCCGGTGCCAACTTGACAAACTGCGGTTGATTATGGAACTGCATCGTCGGATCGTACGTCGCTGAATTTGACACAAATAGAACAGTTGATGACACAAATGATGGATCAATGCCGAAATGTAATCCCAGGTTTTTCAAGGGGCTACACCCAGAAACTTCCGGTATATGCAAAACCGGAAACGAATCGCACTCCATTGCGGTCAGAGTTGTCAGTTGCGCCGGCGTACTCTCCGATAAATCTCCAACTGATGCTGTCTGTTCCTCTGGTTTATCACCAACACACTCCTGAGGAACATCTTCCCTTTCAACTTCCTTAATTTCACTGGTTTCCTTTATAGGCCCCTCCTGAACACCATTTTCCTCCAGATTCGAACCATTCGCAACAACCTCCGGTGCTTTATCCATCTGCGTATTCTGTTGAGGAACTTGAGGAACACTTTCACTAACATTTCCTTCAATGTCTTTTAGTAAAGTGGAAGGTTCTGTTACAGCAGTTGGTATGTGTGGATCTAATTTCTCAATTTCAGGTGTTAACATTTTGGCCGGTGTCACTTCCACGCTTGAAATCAACGATTCCACGTACGGACTTCGGGTACTTGAGCACTCGGTGTCCAGGTTACTCATTGCATCGGATAAAATACTAACTGGAGAACAGGAGTTTCCATCAGCTGAGCTGTAATCAGGTTTGCCTACATATTGATGAAGATATAAATAAGTATTAGTGTTAAAAAGTTAGTATTATGGAGAGGAAAAAAAAAAGACTCGCACCGCAAATCAAATTCATGAAGGCCTCAAATGCAGGGTCACACTCTGTACGGTCAATTATGTCTTTGATGACATCATTAGGCACATTCTGCTCCTGAGGAAGAACCAAATCAACAAACTTTACCAGTCAACTTTGTAGTAAAATTAAAATCTCAATTTGCCGCACTTGACGCAACAAATTCATAACTTTATTTAATTGAAATTAAAGGAGATATGACACGGTTTTGTAACACCCCATGATATTCGGACAGTAGAAATAATGAATACAATTAAAACT
>JAQFZQ010001493.1:0-19165 GCA_034696005.1 Glomeris marginata | reverse complement strand
AAATATGACCACGTTCGGCCTTCGTCGCCGCCCCATAGGGTGAGCGATCCAGTCAACCTATACAGTTCATATCATTGAAAATTGCAAACACAGTGGCGCCATCTAGTGGCCGCCATCAACACTAAAACTCCAACTACTACACTCTTCCCCCTTACAGTAATTGCACCCTGCAATTCGAACTTGACGGTCATCAGCGAATTGTCTTCAATAAGTCCAGGGTACGTTGTTGCCGGTCAATGTCCTCGCAAGCCCGCAGCATCCAAAATACCTCTGGATTCACCAAGGTATCAATGTTCTGCACTTGCCGTTGATGTCTGCACACGGCATTCCTCAGTTCTGTGGTGTGCTGTGCGATTTTTCTTTCCACTTCTCGTATCGCTGTCACTGCCTTGTTGTCCTTGCGGTGGGGATAAGGTGGTTGCCGATCCGCATATTGCCTTAGTTCACGTTTCGTAGTAGCCCTGGAAACACCATGCTAATGTAATGGGGCACTGGTTCGGTTTCCTGCAGGACCATTGCTGGACAGGGGAAGCCTGATTCTGCTGCGCGCTGGATGCGATTCTTCTGCCGTTGGGCAAAGTTTGGCCTGGTATTCTTATTCTTGGGCCGAGTTGGAGGTGGCTGAGTGGCAGGTACCGGTGTTGGGGCGACTGGATCCACTGGCTGGGAAACAGATGCCACTGGCTGGGTTGCTGGAGGGGTTACCTGACGGTTGATTTCCTCCCGCTCAGCCCAGGAGGTCACTTAGCTCCTGGATCTTATCGGCAAGGCATCCCCAGTATTGATGGCGTGAATCACTGCCTGGACAGTACCCAAGGGTTGGCCTGGCTGTAGGAAACAGTCTTCATGGGCCATCAACAGCTCCTTTACAGTTTTTTGTTGTAAAGGGGTGAGGCGCGGATCAATATTGACAGAGGGTATCCACCCCTCGGTTTTTTATCGTCCCCCTGCAATGCCCCTTGCAGGGGCCAATTGATGATTTTGTCTTCCGTGTCGTTAATGGGTTCTAAGAACCCTAAGGTAGAGTTCTTGTAAACCGTCTCTGGGGTAGTGCTACAGTTGAGAATAAACAAGTTTATGGATTCTTGCTCAGGGTTCTCAGGGAGCAACACCCAGGGTATCCTTAATAGACATCCGGCGCGAGAATTCCGATTAGGTACAGGATTTGGTAGCCTTGTACCTACATGCCCGTGTGTGGGGGACCCGCCTAGCAGCCTGGATTCGCCATGATTTTTCATCTATCTCCACAGCCTCCGTGGGCATAAGATGACACAGGTGTATCTCTGGCTGCGGGTTGGGCTATTGTTCAGGAAGGGGATTCCTACTTCTGTGCCCTGTGATTGGATCACCATCGTCCCCTCATCTAGTTGTAGCCTAGCCTTCATAGGCCGTAACCAGTCAAGCCCAATTAGGGAGTTTGGGGTCAGAGGTCCAACTAGTATGTGGATGGTTGTACTCTTCCCCCCCCCACAGTTACTTCTAATGGAACCTGCCCGTCAGAGGTTACAGTGGACCCCACAGTATTTACGGGTGGTCTTGCTAGTGTTCCAACTGGCATCCCTGAAATGCTGCCAGAGCACGGCTATTCATGATGCGGCTAGCCTCGGTATCTATCAAAGCAGGGATAGGCTGTCCTTTTATCCAGGCCAGCACCTGCAATGAGGCATCAGGGAGTGTTTCAGCGGCTCTGATCTGGGGTGCTGCAGGCGCGGTCATTCCGACGAGGCAGTCTCTGGCAAAGTGACCCGTTTGACTGCATTTAAAGCAAACTGTGGTCGGCTGTGCGGTGTACACTGGTCTGCCTGTAGTAAACGGTCTTGGTTGATGGCCAGGAGGTCGACTGGACCAGCCTTGTTGTTGTGGTTCCGACCCTCCTTTACTCATTCGTTCCAACATCCCGACCATTTTTTCGATGACTTCAGTTTGTCTGGCCATGGCCTGCTCCAGACCAGAGGGCTGTGGCTGCGACAAAGGCCAACTGGGAGCACCAGCACTCAATCCAACCGCCGGTTTACCTACAGGAGGTTTTGGTTGCTCCAGAGGTGGGGTGATGACGTTTGGGTTCTGGATAGGGGTATCCAGCCTAGAGCACACCTGCCTTACTGCATGCCGGCACAGCCCTTCAAAACTACTTAGGGGGATGTCTGGGAAGTCCGCAACAATTGTCGCAATTTCTGGTTTCAACCCTTGCCTCAAGTAGTCGAGTAACTCATCCTCGGACATTTCGGGGTCATGCTCCAGACACAGCCTCTCCTTATCGAGGAGGTAGACCTCAACAGTCTCCTGGAGGCCCTGTTGGCGTGCTAGCATTCGTCGTAATGGATTTTGTTTTCCACTGGTGCCCAGATACTTTTTGATCAACTGGGCACAAAGGGACTTCCATTCGGAGCACAGTTCACCACGGGTGTTAGCCAGCTTCCACCAAGCTCTGGCATGGCCATCAAGATGGAGCCTCAGGTAATTTACCCAGTCGTGGTTACTCCAATTTTGCTGGAAGGTGTGGTCCTCGTACTCCTCCAGGCACTGGACGGTGTCTTGCGTCCGTAGCCCAGTAAAAGCAGCACAGACTGGTTTTACTGTCTTTGGAGGAGCACCTCACATGCATTGGTTCATAGGAAGGATTAGACCGGGAGAACTCTGGTCGTACAGAGACCAAAGGGTCACCCGGGGGATTATGGACATCCTGCTCCTGGGTACCATAAGTTCGCAACGGGGTCTTCTTACCCGTCATTTAGTGGGTCAAAGACACTCGTTGTCCCGACTAATCAACACAATATGGTTGTTGGTACTATGGGGAAGGCAGGCAAATAAGAATTCAGCTCTACCCAGCACCTCCACCAATTTATTATCGCGCGGTTTCCTAAAGGTGTTGCGTTGGGGTGTAGTTTTCCAAAACCAAGCAACAATAAATACTAATCACTTGAAACTTTATTGACACTGTTACGTCAATTTACATTAATACCTTTACATCGACAATTCACGTTGACACTATTGACTTAGGGGTACACTTTCACAAGCAACCACATCCAAGCCGATACCAAGTACCACAAGGTCTCCCTTCCTACTCCTGTTGCAGAAGCGACTCCCCGAGTCCCTTTGAGTCCCTGACTCACTATATTAACGTTGCAGGTCCCCGACCTGTTGCAGAGGCGACTCCCTGACTCCCTGACTCACTGCCTTTACCTCACTAGGTCCCTGAACTTTACCTCGATTATCTCATGAGTCCCAGACTCACTACTTCAACACTACCTCACAACCCAGTTGGCTTGCTACAATACCTTCAGTTTCCTTCGGAGTTCCGGGCAAGCCAGAAATCTCCATTTTCGTCATTCAGTCTCCCTTTGGGCCTCTCATCTGAAGCCGTCAGGTCCCTCCCAAACAACTCTTGGGCCCTAGCCCTTAAGCCCCAACCTTCTCATCCACTGGCTTCCTTGGTACTTGGTCCCCGACTGAGTTAACAATTAAATTATTACACTTTTACACTCACAACTTATCACAATACATCCCGGACAGTGTAAACTCTACACAAGTTACACATTAAGGTCATCAACCAATCGATCCCATTAATTAAATACTAAACCCACAGGTCTCAGGTTAAAACACACAATATTCCCACACAAAAACGCTCTTGCTAAAGGACTTAGTTCGTCTCAACTTCAGAAACATTGCTAAACTGCCCAACTAATCTCTAAATCACATTCTAAGCATCCGAACATCCACTGGTTACCTTTTATTACCCTTAAAATCCGCTATTACGGGTTCTAGTCAACATTTCTTTATAAAAAACGAGGGAGGGGGCATGGCCAAGACTAACATTGAAAATTGTAAACACAGTGGCGCCATCAGTGGCCGCCATCGACACTAATACTCCAACTACTACACAATTTGATGCTAATTGCCGATTAACGCCTGAGGCTGGACCGAATTTCAAAGTCCACAGGTTTTTATTTTTTATTCTGACATACTACTCAAATCCCTGTAGCCAAAAAATTTCAATATTTACTAGGATATTCTACATCACCCAGTAAACATGGAATATCGTTCAATTTTGAAATTAAAAATCTAAAAGAAATACCTTGATACTTCTCCCTTAAAAAATAGTATCGTAGATGTTCACGTGTTTGTTTATCAACTGAAAAAATCAATGTCCATAAAAGATCAGGTCACAGGTCCCATCAGAGTATTGGAATTGTATTTGCATTGCCAGCAATGGCAGTGCGGCTCCTACATTTTGACCGTTATTGTTTGTCGTCCAAGAAATTAATTCCTGAAGACGATAAACATTCGTTCCCTTTACTGTGAATTCCTCCTCACCTTTTTGTAAGTGACCTCTATATGACGTTTGACAGTGCAAACGAGGTCAAACTTGCAATAAACTTGATTAATACTCTGGTGGCAACATGAAAGAACCTTGCCTTCAGTAATTTTTCCAAGGGCCAAGGGACACTTTTAAAATTACCGTAATATTATTAATAAATGTATGACATGCATGTTAAACGCTTTGTCAATTAATAACAGCGTTGCATTTTTTTTTAATAAAAATGGCTAATATAGGGTGGTGGGGCAGTAAAACTTACTTTTATTAATGGGTAGTAGTGAAGGGAGGGGTGGTAGTGGAGGGTCGAGGATGGTCTCAAAGGAAGGTGGTTGTTGGGAGATTTGTTCATCAACCCTCCTGATAAAAAAATGATTTGGTCAAGATAGCAGCCTACATTTGCAATCAAAGCCTACTTTTCACAAGGCCACTCGATCATCGCAGTGCAGCGTTTACCATTACAAAATTATCTGCAAAGTGTTGTACCCGACCGGGGATCAATCTTATCGTGGGTGGAGATCTTCTGGGAACCAAAACTATAAGATTGATCTCCAGGTGGGAACAATAATTAGGGAGAATTTTGTAACATAAACGAAGTGCACGTTGCACTGCAATGATGCCTTGTGAAAAGTAGGCTTTGATGGCAAATGCAAGCTACAACATCTCCCATCACCACCCCATTAAAAATCGAAAGTTTCACTGCCCCACCCTGGATAGCCTATGTACAGTGGTGATCAAATGTTTAAGGCTGGGCCGCACTGGATGACGTCATCGGGGAAGAATCTACAGTCACAGGTAAAACTGCCACTTTACGTCCACCTTTGTAAAGCGACAATAAATCCTGTGGTCAGACAATTGCGATCTAATACATACGTACTTACAAAGGAAGATGTAAGGATGCTGACAGTGTTTTTAAATTGTAGGTGCCATCTGATTTGCTCTTGTCCAAGAATCGTGCTTTTGGCACCCTGTTTAGAGAACAGCATGCGTCATTATCTGAGTTGTTGGAGTCTCAACTCTCGTGCCCATTGCTTTATAGTTGTTTAGATAAACAAACAAAAACAGGCCTCCGTTTAGGTACGTTTTATTAAAAGGCTTGTGAAGTATTCCAGAGAATTTGATATAATTAATTGACATGTTATTTTCAACATGCTCTTGAAAAATGATAAGAACGTTTTCAAGCGTGCACGTTCCAAAATTGCAGAAAACTATTAAAAATGCTAGATTCGACACTATAGTGTCGAATATATATATTGGGTGTGGTCCGTGAAGGTGTGAATCCTTTAAATCAGAGTATTAATCCACTCCCCATTGTTGTAATGATTGGCAAGCAATTTTGATTTAATCCGACCAAACTGACTTAATTGAATTTTAATAAATGATAATTTCATAAATATCTCCAAATACAGTTATACGTGTTGCTCGATCAATGATTGGGTTGAGAATGCATTTGTTCTCTTAATTCGTCTTTGGACTCTATTGTCTTCCGAATGTTCGAGAACAATTTTAACTTCCGGTCATCGTTTTTACAATAAACAGGAACATAAACAAAATATTATGATATATGTAAACAATTCAAATATAGCGCTCAAACCGAAACAGCGCCACTTTGTGACAAAATGCAAAACTACCATTTCGCTACCGAAGCGCCCCCTGTACGCCATGCTTAAAACTCTCATATTAATCGACAAAAATGTAAGTTAATTAATAACTATCGTGAAGCGCTAAAGGCAAGTTAACATAATTGCGATCATGCAAAACAAATACATGGAACATGCTGACACGGCCACCTGGAATTTGGCTCAGTCCCTAAGCCAACGCAGTACGAGGCAAGGTCATCAGTGATGAAGTCCTCCCGGTGTCTCGGTAGTCGCCTCTCTCACTTGGAACGTCTTGGAGGGGTCTTTGCACCATCTGCCATCTGCTCCCGCTCCACTCGTAGCTCCATCATCTCTGGACTAGCTGTCACTGGATCAGGCTCTGCCATCGTAGTGTCCGTGTCGTTGGTATCAGGATCTTGGTCTTTCATGGCTGGTGTCATTGCCATCTCGTTGTCTGGCAGTCTTGATCCCCTTTTGTCCTCTCGTCTCGGCTGCATCCCATCATCTGGTCTCAGCTGCATCCCGTTATCTTGTCTTGGCTGCATTCCGTCATCTTGTCTCGGCTGCATCCCTATCGTACCAGCGTAAGTGAATCACTTGCCATCTCTTCGAACAGGTAAGGTGGCACCATGTGGTCCACATCTTGGCTATGATATGGTCGTAGTTGCTGGACTTTAGCAACTGTCGTTCGGGTTCTGCCATGCGTTGGTCGGAGACTCTCGAGTTCCACGGTGTTATCATTCAGGAATCTGGTGATGTGGTACATCTCATCATAATAGGGTGCTAAAGTGTTCTGCCGAAATCTTTGCTGATACAACACTGCATCCCCAACTGCCATTCTAGGGGTGTTGTGTGCGTCATTGTAACGTTTCTTCTGTATCGATTGTGCTTTCATCGTGTTCTTGCTAGCGGTCTCTCGGTCTGTGGCTAATTGCTTTAGATGTTCTGCTTCCTTGAGATCATCCCATACGTTGGCAATGTTGGGTTCCCCGGGAAGTACAGACTCGTAGCCATGTAAGAGGTAGAAGGGCGAAAACTTAGTAGTCGACTGCTTACCGGTATTGACGGCGAAAAGTGCGGCTTCTAACGATGATGTCCATGAGCTCTGCATCTGTATGTATTTCCGAAGGCACTGTTTCATCGTTTTCACCATCCGCTCGATCATTTCTTTTGCTTGTGGCCAATATGCTGCGGTAGAAACATGGCTTATCCCATATCGATGGTAAGCTGCTCTGGCTTGCCTGCTGATAAAGCCTCTTCTTTGGAACCCCGAGCTTCAAATCCAACAATTCTGTAGGAAAGTTAGAATTTCGCTTGTCCCAATATACCATGTGTTGCAACAGCATCTATGTACAATTGTGGCCAAAATTATTGTCGCCTATCGTGTGCTGCAGGATAGCAAAATGCAACAATACTTTTGGCCAGAGTTGTACCTCGTTGCGTGATCGATTGCAATAAGGATGTAGTTAAATCCTTTTTTTCTGTAAGTGGTCCAATATTAACTATAGAAACCCCTTCATTCAGAAGACGAGGAATCTTGCATGGTATCAGTAGTCCTGTAGCACGGTAGGCTGGTTGATGCGTTTACAAATGTCGCACTTAGCACAATACGTTCGCACCTGCGCTGCCATCTGGGGCCACCAATATTTCTTCTTGATTTTATCAAGCGTCTTCTCATAGTCCATATATCCAGCATTGTCATGACACATTGTTAGGATTGCCGATTCCAGATTTTTTGGTACCACGATTTGTTCAATAGCTTGTTTGTTTCATTGTCCGTGATGAACAAGTATACCATCTCATAGCTGGATTTTAGTATTTTCGCTGACAGACTGTTTCTTTTTTTTGCACATCACATCTATCTCTTGCAGTATGTGGAGCCTTGGTCCGGCGCTGACCATAATTGTCACAAAAACTGCAACTGATGGGCTGTGAAGACGTGAAAGCGTGTCGGCTGCCGCATTTGATCAAGGATTCAATATACTGACCAGGATATGGCACTCCCATTCGTTTGTTAAGGATTGAATGTGAGGGCCACCTCTTTAGGAATCATGGGTATTTGCCACTACACCGAGTCCACACACTCCGTTCCCGATACAACTTTAATACCAGCGATACATTGTCGATACACGTTGTATGTATCGGTGTTTATTATTGTAATAGAATGGACCCAATTGGTCTTGGTCAGCAGAATTGAATCTTGTGGTCTTAATTCCATGAGCCCAATGGCCCCAATCAAAGTTCAATGGGCCTAACGAGTTGTTCAATTAGCCCAATGGGCCTGATACACACCAATTCTAACAGATTCAAATGGCCCAATGGAATCCAAAGGCCCGTTGGGACCAATTGAATCCAAAGGGCCCATTGGTCTCACTTGAATTCAAAGGGCCCATTAGTTCCAATTGAATTCAAAGGGACCATTAATCCCAATAAAATCCAAAGGGCCCATTGATACCAATGGAATACAAAGTGCCTATTGGTCCCAATGGAATACAAAAGGACCAATGATTCTAATGGAATCCAAAAGGCCCAATGGTCCTAACATAAACAATAGGGCCCATTGGTCTTTACAGAATGCGATTGCTATACTTGACCAAAAGCTATTATACCATTTTGATACAAAGCTGTACAGAACAATGTATAGACACGTATCGAATGGTTGCACTGTGCGCCCCCTGCTGGTAGATAACGGCGGCTGTGGTCGTCACACGAACATCGGGAACGCCATATCCTGGTACAGTATATTGAATCCTTGATTTGATGCTCCAGTTCGGTGTTCTACTGCAAAGTCGAACTCTGACAAGTCTAATATCCATCTTGCAAATCTTCTGTTCAACTTCCCTAGTCCATTGGCATATACCACACTGTAGTTGTCGGAAAGAACTTTGAATGAAGGACCACCTCGTAGGTATATCGAGAACTTCCCGGACACTGCTCAATGTACTGGCATACACTCAATTACATTGAAATGCAGCATTGAGTCATGTGTGTTCAGCGATTTACTATAGGCGTATTCAATCACTCTCCTTTCCATCGTAAACTTGCGACAGTGTTGCTCCCAAACCTGTCTGGGATGCATCAACTGATACTGTGGTTGGAGCCGTTGGGATGAACGTTGCAATGATTGGAGGGTTTGTTAATACTCTCTTTTGCTGGTCCACAATTTTGGAATGTTTTTCGGTCCATTCAAAATTTGTATCCATGTGGAGGAACTTACGAAGACGATTTGTAATCTTTGCAAAATCTTTTATATATTTTCCACATCCTGTTTTGAGTTGACATCAGCTTAGAGTGCCACACATTTTCCATTTTCATCTGGAAATTTGCCCGCCTTCATCCAGCTAACCGCTAGAGCCTTGCCCACCTTAGGACTATCGTTGCTTCCTTGATGGATAGATGTTATCTCATCTTCAGGGATTACAAGGACATCGTTGTTGGTGTGTACCACGTATATCATGTTTGCTATGGCTCGCAAATCAGATCCGAGTAACAAATCGACCGGTAAAGATTCTGCTATGATGATTTTTGGAAGGTCGACACAAGTTGTCCAAACGTTGACCTTTCCCGAGATTGCGTTTACAGCTGGCCAACTGTGACCTAGTACCTTGATCATCTGTGATCCTATCCATGGATATCGCTTTGCATCAGTTGGCACCTTTGTTGCATTAATTACTGATATGTTAGAGCCCATGTCGTTTTCGTAGATTTTATAAAGCAGTTCGCTCGCGGTTTCTGTGGGGTTGTATTGTCACCTTTAGCAGCTTTACGTTCCTCAGCCCTCGAAGTATGCTCGGTCTTTGGTTCAGGACAGTCTTTCGCTATGTGATTTGGTTTACTACAGTTGTAGCAAATATTTTTTCGCTGCAGTACCCCTTTCTGCTCACTGCCTGATTTTGAATCTGCTTTTGTTGAAGCCTGAGTTGATTGCTGTGCTGTTGTTAACTTTTCATTGGAACTCTTGGCTTCACCTTTCCGGAAAGTTGATTTCGTAGTGGACACATTTCATTTTTATTTATTTCCCATTTGCTGCAAAGCTGCTCCGTCGTACCACGTGCTTTGTCAAGAAACTCATCAAGCGAATTATAATGTGTCCACAATGCTGTTCGTGCGTCTTCATTTCGTAAACCCACGCATATATTATCAACTTTATTGGAGACTTGGGCTATGACCATAGCGAGAGTTGGAGAAAATTTGTTGTTTCTCCTGAACATATGACATATTGGTTTCATATTCGTTCTGTGTTCTATCTTGTAATTTTGTTAGAAATTGACCAAAACTCATTTCCTGTTGAAATCGTTGCAGGAAAGCTTACTTCCAATTTTCCCATTCATTTTGGTATTTACCCTCAATTGCATGCCACCTTTTTGCTTCTCCCTCCAGTCGTACGGTAGCCATAGCAGCAGTAAGTTTCGAATTCCATTTTGCTAAATCTGCAACACGTTCCATTGATTTAACAAATTCATCTGGATTTTGACCAGAATTTGCTCCAAAAATCTGAACCATTTCAATTAAATTTGGTGTTGAAACTACATCAACCGTTTGTGAAACAGAATTTTGCTTGACTGCATGTGCTAGCACTGCCACATATGCAGAGCACAGCATCTTTAAAACATAATCCTCGAAACTTTCAGTGGTCGTTCACGGTGAGAAAGGAGTTGAAACCATGGGAATATTTTTCGTTCGTTGAAATTTCCCCACTTTTGCTGTTTCCGTACGCTCCTTCTCCTTCTCGTTTGCCACATTAGGTTTAAATGTATCTTCTCCAGCAATTAAATTTGTTTCTTTTTCATGTGTGATTCCCAACACCATCGATTAGCATCAATCAATCTTCGGATTAAATCTGTACGAGTGCCTCGAACGGATAATTTTCGAAAACGTAACTCACCAACGATCTCTTCATTTGGGATCAATTGTAGACATCTTGCATTTTACAGTGTGCGCAATATGCGAGTAATCACTTCATCCGTTTCACTGTCACCTTCGTTTTGTGAATTGTTACCTGAATTTTGCACAGAATCGTCACAATCTTCCACTTCACTGTGTTGCTCCATGTTGTGCTCTTTCATTTGGTTTAAATTCACTGAGTCCTGCAGTGACTGCGCCATGTTAGCTTTGACATTATTTTGGGTGTGGTCCGTGAGAGTGTAAATCTTTTAAATTTGAGTATTAATCCACTCCCCGTTGTTGTGATGATTAGAAAGCAATTTTGATTTAAACCGACCACCCTCTTCCTGTTGCAGAGGAAGCTTTTGCCAGGGGCCGCACAACATCCACGTTGTTCTTCATAACTCTTGCATTTATTGTCCGAATTGCACTCTGTTTGCTGCACTGTGTTCACAAAAGGGCACTTATCATTTCTGTAATTGACATCGGCCCCCTAGCATCTCTAACTAAACAGTTAGCATTCGAATGGCCTTTACAGAATGTTCCAAGGTCACCAATGGGCAATGAAACTTAATTGGTTGTTGCACGTAAGATGCATATGTGTTTGACAAGAACTTGTACGGTTCATGTAGATCTATACCTGAAAATAAATGTAATTGAATGGCATGCCCGTGATAGCCCCAGATTAAAATGTCTGATGAAAATATACATCCGGAGATTTTCAGAATAAATATTGCAAACTTTTAGGGTGCAAAGATAAATTGGAACACTTTTCTCACAGCACATATCCGGAAATGCACCATTCTAAAGTTTTGGGCGTTGCATACAATTACACTGGACAAGCAGCATTGAATGCTGAATTATTCAGCTAGCATTTATGAGCGAACCCCTAACTTAATTACACAATCGAACTTTAAAAGTCCTAACAGCATTTTTTTAAATTTTCCACATGGTTTTTGTTGCAACAGTGCTTTCTTTGTGGTTTTACTACTTGTCAAGTTTCAGGATAGCTTACAAGACAATGTCAGTTCACCATTAAGCACTTAATATTTGTATAATATTTATGTGATGTATCTCATGTGTTTATTTTATATTACTGGTACTACAAGGTGCGGCAGAAAGAACTCCCCGATTTGGCAAAAATGTAGCTAGGGGTAGGGTGGGGGTACATCTGTGGGGATTATGTCGTTGGAGAGCTGTGTTCATGCCGTGTTCATTTCATATCATGGCTTGGACAACAAAGCATGGCGCTCTTGTTGAAGCAGTTCACTGATAAAGCAGCATGCATTTCTCGTTCGCTTCACGCTCTGTGGATGTGAAAACGTTCCAGACAAAACAACACACAATTCAAATTTTTGTGTCAAACGTCATACAAACAAGTTATGCTTTAAAAATGAAATCTACTGGTTGACGAAGGGCTGCAACAGGACCAGAGAGGCAAATGTGAAAGGCGTACTGCATGGTTATCGGCGAACCACAATTTCGAATGGACTGTATTAATGTGTCCAATTTGTTTTTTTCTTATAGGAGGAATTTAAACGTCTTTACTTGCAACTAGAGATGTTAAAGGAGAAAAACATGAGGCTTGGTAACCGTCACTTGGCGGCCAAAATCAGTGCAATGCAGGCAGCTGCCCAAAAGGAGGATTACCAACAGCAAGACTGCGAAATGCATTCAATTTCATCCGCTGGTACATCTCTTAACGTCCTCCCTGCTGCTATGGCAGCTGCTGTGGCAGTGTTTGCAACTGCAACAACTAAGTTGACGACTGCTAACGAAACAACTAGTAGCACAGATCACACTGAGTTGACGCCTGAAAGAACTCTTTCCTGCAGATCCAAGACCTCGTACAAATCGAAGACATCTACTTCGCCTTCTGTATCATCACAAGCAGCAAACTGCCTACAAGAAATAGTAGGAAGTAGCAGTTGCCTACACATAGATATTATGGACGAAGTGTCGGATGCTGGGAAAGGTTGTTTAACTGGCAAGAATTGCAAAACCGAACCTGGTACACCAGAGTCTTCTCGCGCACGCCAAAGGCGAAACAGAAGTCAGAGGATTGTAATAAATTTGGACGATAAAAGTCGATTCACAGACGAAGTAACTGTCTAAATATACGTGTTTTCTCTATGCATGGTTCATATACAGTGTCGATAAAAATTATGTATCTTTCGTTAATAGCTTTTTATGCATGATATGTATCAAAAAGTCATACTGCAGACAAATAATAAGTAATATGTGCCGTTCAAAATGGTGCCAAAAATGTCAAACCTTGACCCTTGTTTCAAGGTCAACCGTGTTATAAATTTTCAAACGTGCAAGATAGGTTACAATTTCGAATTAGGCGCTGGGAGGCAGCATACATTTCTAAAATTCTCTACGCATTATAAATGCACCAAACTTTCTGCAAATAATTTGTATTAACTAATTGAGGTGCGCTTTTCAAGTGCATTAATCGAAATTTTGCCCTATCTTCAATGGTTGAAAA
Organism: Glomeris marginata; assembly: GCA_034696005.1. Classification (NCBI taxonomy): domain Eukaryota; kingdom Metazoa; phylum Arthropoda; class Diplopoda; order Glomerida; family Glomeridae; genus Glomeris; species Glomeris marginata. The sequence goes on along the minus strand of JAQFZQ010001493.1, from coordinate 5,874 downwards.
GTTGGAACACGGGTAACCCTGAAAAAAGGGTCAAGGTTAAACTATTTGGAACTATTGGAAAGGGCACATATGACTTCCTATTTGTCCGCAGTATAACTTTTTAGAAACATCTCATGCGTAAAAAATCTGTTAACAAGACATACACACTTTCTATCCAACCTGTATACAGTATAACTTAATAGTCTTGCATGCTAATAATATGCGTTTTCGTGCGGAAACTAACCAGTAATATTGATAAAAGTTTCCAATTTCATCACTATACTTTTCATTTGGAAGTAGCGTGATTCAATTCTATGGGAAACAGTGCTTGAAAAAGTGTAAAAGGAAACCAATTTTAATATAAGGTCTTAAAGCAATAGGCACGAGAGTTGAGACTCCACGAGCTGAGATTATGACATATGCTAATCTATAAACGGTGTGTGAAAAGTAGGATTCTTGGACTTGGCCAGCCAGATGTTACCCTGTTTAAAGACTAGGATACGTCATAATCTCAGTTTGCGGAGTCTCAACTCTCACGCAAATTGTTTGAGAAGGTTGATGACATCTATGTGTAATTACTTAATTGGCAGTGCAGTGCAAACATGCATGGCTTGAACTCCATCGTTAATTGTACTACAAGATTTGCAAACTGCAATGTCTAATGTTAAAACATGGTTGACTGCAATAGCACTTATAGTGCAGTTACTGGATCTACAAGGGTTTGGGGCGGAGTCTATTTCCCCCTCCAGCGTGACCAAGAAGGGGAGAGGGTTTTTGGTTCCTCTAGCCTCAGGCAGGGATTACAAAACTAGCCTCTTCCACCACCCCTATGGGAATTGATACACATTGGGACCAAGATTGGTAGAAGGAGAGGTTAGCTCATGCAACTTTTCCTGTGACGTCACCGGAATCCCAGCGCCCCAGGACAATTTTACAATCATTGAGCTTTGGACTTTGAATGTATGCATGGTATCATCACAGCAGTGGGTGCCAGTGACGTCAGTTTCATGCAACTTCTTGCACAAGAAATGTTGCATGAGCTAACCTCCTCTTCTACCTACCTTGCTACTGGTGTCCACAGCCAAAAAACGAGTTACACAACTGTGCTTAGATTGCTAATAACTTTAACAATTTATAATTGAAATCTGACTTCACCAACATTTTTTTTTTCAGTGTTTTCCATGTTTGATGAGATTTTTAGGGTATGTTAGGAAATGCTGACAGTTCTCCTTTAAACTTTGTTTCCATTAAAATGGACGCCAGGAGTGATTGAGTTATATTACAATTGACCGATTTCATTGGCCTGCCATTGGTTGGAAAATATTAGGAAAATGGCGTCCTCATAGAATCTTGTTTTCTTTTAATCAGAGGTCCTCAATTACCTGAAATGGAGAACACAAATAACAATTATTGCCAAAGTTTACACTAAAAACTAATTTTTATTATCGGCTTCCGAATGCGCAACGATCAAAAGAACCTTTCGCTCGCACGCCCACAATCTCGATCCAGCAGTCGAAAGTAATAACAAACCACACCTGAGACGGATTAAAAATACGCACCTACTAACTAGACACAACATACCGGAAAAAACTTTAAAGTAATCGAAAAGTGATCATGGCAAGCACTGGACCGCTGAGAAATAGAGAAGCGGCGTTCGGAATGGCGGACTCGGTTCCTGCATTTTCCCACTAAATTGTATACTACCTATCTACAAGTACGTACGTAATTATGCTTACTTGCATCGTTTATTCGTTACCCCCAAAACGACGGGAGAAACAAAATAGCTAGGGAAAACTGAATGAAGTAACTGGGAAGCGCTCGAATAGATCCATTTCCTAACCAATATAAATTAAGACCATTATAGACAAGTTTGCATAAAATAAGCATCACAATATTAAGTAATAACATGCGCATCAAACTGCAGGACAAAACAGTTAAAATTAATCTCTTCATCCGTTTATACATATCTCTACTATTTGCTTCGAAACGTTAAGCCGCGATAACATTTCAGCCAGCAAGATGCGTAAACAGATGAAGAGAAAGTTCTTTGCCAATTTTGTACGATTTAATACTACAGTCTTACATTGGATAGATAGCAGCACTGTTTTTCTAATGCAACATGCAGTCAAACGTATAACACATGACATGGTTAATGCACACCCCCACCCCCGGGGGTCGTTCAAAAATTACTTTGTTGTGACGCAGCCAACGAGCAAAAATTAAGTTCAAAATTGGCACAACCTGCGGGAGACTGATAAAGTAGTTGTTTTGGCCGACTTAATTAGAGAGTTTGTAATTAGAGGGGCAGAAAAAATGTAAATTGGAAAACGCATTTCACAACCTGGAAACGTTCGGATAATCCGAGCGTTCTAAAATAAATTGCACTCTACCGAAAAGGGATTCAACTAAATACTATACAAGTTATCCCCTTTTTGTATTCTTGTAATATGCGTTGGATTCGCTAAACTATGCCACAGATTCAAAAAATGGAAAACTTACGTATGTACTATTATGCCTCGGAAGAAGTTTTCAAAACCCGGGTTTCCTTTTAAAATTTTCTACTTAAAACCACATTTCCATAATGTAAATTCAACATTGATAGAAGTTTTTCTATTGGGCTGAAATTTGTAAAATTAGAATAGATTGCCATGCAAAAATACATCGCAAATGAATGAAACGGCGTATTAAAAAAACCCGGGTTTTCACCAACTTCAATGGTGTTGCGTCCATGTTCCAGAGGCCCTACAGAAACACAGGACATAGTTACCTACTACGAAACTACACTGAACGGCACTTTCAATATGTATAATAAAAAATACTGCAAGGCGGACGACATTTGGAACACCCTTAAACAAGAAAAGTTGCCCGATTCATCCTTCCTCCATTCTCTTCTTCCTGTCAAGCATTCACGGAATGCCTTTTAAATAATAATAATTATTAGAATAATAATAATAATAATTAGAATAAAAGGAAATGTTTGGCCGTCCAGCAGCCTTTTCTTTCATTCATTCTCTCGCACCAGTTCTCGTTGCGTCGCGGGTCAAAATTAATTACGCCTTCGTACGCGCACTTCCTTCTTCCCTCTTCATCATCTTCCTTCCTATTCCTTGCTTTGTCTTCTCTCAATCACATCAGCACTAAATACATACATACACGTTCGTCAGAATACCAGATGAGGGAAACGTATCACAGCACTTCGAGTATTTGCTCCAGGTTGGTGCCCTTCAGCTTCTTGCGGTCCGCGACGGCCAGTTTCTTCGGAGGCTTGTTCGACATGGTTCTCGTGTGCCACACCAGAATCTGTCCAAGTAACGGAAACATCTCTTAATAAAATACAGTACCGTACAATAAAACAAAACGATCCGCAACGGTCGCCGCGTAACGAACGACACGGTTACGAGGGATTTACGGGATCAAAACGTTACGAAACCCAGTTTGTTCGCACAAGTGATAAATAACTTTTACAGTAGAGCAAAATGCTTGCGAAATGCTAATTGAATGCCACTCAGTAGTCGCTGTCTTTGCGCACGTGCCGCACTTATCTGGCCGCCGTAAACCCTGAGTTGGAATACGAATGCACGCATTACCACAATAATTTAATCGTATTCCTGTTGCGTTTAAAGTCAGAATATAATGAATATTAAACGTGGAAAGACTAGATGAATTGTATTGTTGAAGGAAAAATGCAAACGGCTACATTTCGCAAGCTCGGGTAAGTCCAAGGCCGCGCGCGCGTAAATGTAAGCACAACTAAATTACAACTATTTGGGAATAAAATGTTCAATTAAAACATCCATTCATTATCATTTATGTTAACTACGATTTGAGATTACTTTTAGTAGTGCACAATTAGAGATTAATTATATTGAAATCGAACCGTTTCAGCAGTCGAGAATCTCTTCTGGACAAGGTTTCAATGTATAAAGTGGTCACCGAGTGAATTCATTAACTTTACCCGAGGATCAATCAAGTGAAAACAGATTAATTACAATCTAATGATCCTTTTTGGTACATCATTGGCAACCGTTCAAATTTGTAATGACGAACGACTTCAATTGCAACACGCGCATCGTGCTCTAAAATCTCCCAAATAGTTTCTTGAAATATTAGTTGAATTAAATGCAAGTATAACTACATCCATTAGTTCCTTTTTAGTACTTCTACTCACTTTGGTACAGTTGTCCGCCTTCGGTTCCACCTCCTTTAAGTTTATATTGAGACTCCTGAGGAACCCATCTTCCTCGTAACCCGGCTGGTATGGCATCGTGACGTTGGGCCTCTGCGAAGCAAAAACAGTCTGTCTTACAACCACGCTTACCCTGGGACAGATTCACCAATACTGACCGAATGCATGAAGGCCACGTTGACTGCGAATCCGGCCATGTCCACCGGGTACTTTCTCTTCGCTATCCATCCATCGTAGAAGCCGACCACCGAACCGTTGCGGACGATCGGCGTGCTGCGAAGGGATGGCACAAAATTCGGGGAAATTAATTACAATTTAAAATCATGATTAAAAAGACTCGATCGAAACAGCAGATTAGATATATATTAATAATAATTACAAAAAAGTAACAAGGTCGTCTCGCAAAGTGGAGCATATAAACCTTTTTTCCGCATTCTGAGCAGATATACAATCTCACCGCGCAATCTATTTGACACACTTTACAACTTTCTAATTCACTTTTCCATTCGTTCTGCTTTTATAAGCACGGTTTCATTTCTCTTTTTCATCTGTTAATCTTAAAAAGAAAACACACCTCCTAAAATTAATTATCATACCTCAAACCCAGCTGCGTGACGAGACCAACCGGCCACATGGACACCTTCTTAGTCCACCTCATCTGCAAATACAAATACAACATCTTCAAATACCACTACTTACTACTACACAATAAAACATGACGTCATCATTTTCGCAAACAAAGTTCTGTCTTCGGCGGCGACATCTCCCATTTCTCCGGCAAACATTCAAGGATTCTTTGCGGAAGGTCATCAACAAAAATTATCAAACTTCCCCAACAAGAAACCCAAGGGTAGACAACAAACCCCATTATCCGAACTAACCAGTTAACTTTTTAAACAACAAGTTCAATAAACTGGCCACAATTTAAATCGGTGACACCTCATTTTACGTACTTTTTTCATTTAATTCTTGCCAAGCAAGCAGCAGTTTTCAGTCAACATTAAAGGTGAACTGACACGGTTTTGTAAGGTCTCATGCCATTAAAACGGTAGATTTTGAACGTTAAATTAAAACTATGAGTTCGATTAAAATAATTGTTTAAAAATTATTGAAGGAATTACTTAAAATGAAAGAGATAGTAAACCAGAACGCCATTGGCTAACTGGCGACTGTGGGTTGGTCTAGCTCGGCTGCTGCAGCCAATAAGGCCGATTTGGGAAAGTTATCATTGTTGTTTCAGCCAATGGTAACGTATTTCCGGTAATAGCCAATTTCACGAAATTTCAGATATTTTTAAAAAATTACGAATCGACGGAAAAATTTCAAAAAAATCAGGTAATGTGCAGATAAACGGGGTTATCGCATGGACAAATTGTTTAACTGATTTAGTGTTGAAAAGTTTACCCTGTCAGTTCTCCTTTAACATCTATATTTTGTCATTTATTAAAATCTATAATTTGGAATTTATTATAAACTATATTTTGGAATTCATTAAAACCTATATTTTAAAATTTACTAAAACCACATTGAAAATATCAAATTCCGTGACTTTTCCAGGATTTCCATAACTATTTTACACAGAATGCAATGTCCTTCATTTTCCCAAATTTTATAAAAATCATTTAAATTATGACATATAAAATTTGACAAAACTTTCCATCACTATTTTACAATTTTACACAGTATAATTTTAATAAAAAATTTAGTGC